>OU342632.1:59319688-59605950 GCA_910589415.1 Malachius bipustulatus
AGTGGTATTATAGTAGAACCAGAAATATAACGAAACGAGAATACCTATAAACAAGCGCATTTTACAACTTCAACAATAGGACAATAATCATAAAAGTGCATGACCCCCTACTAATCTGCTACTCTACCTTTCCATTTACATTATTTACTAGGATGACAGCAACTGTGTAAAATAAACATAAAAAAGACGTTTCGTTATATTTCTGGTTGTGGTTCTACTATAATGCCTCGTTCACGCATCAAACCAAGTCCCCAGGGCCCCAGCCTGTGCCCCTGGTGTGAACTATGCCTTCTTGTAGCAAATGACCATGAAATTAGAGGAGGTATATTATTAACTGCCCCTCTACTTGTCTTGTATTGTATGGGGATGCATCTACACTGCGACCTAGAAGATTTTTTTGTGTCTCGATTCGATTGTAGCATCCACTCAATTCTATTTCTCGGTGGAAATTTAAAATTTTAATTGGTTCTAAGAATGATTAGTGTCTTCTGCTGGATGACAAGGACCAAAACGGCGGAGTCTTCTTTGTTTTCTGCATAGCACTCGATCAAGATAAATGTTGGGGTTTCCTCCCCCTCGGTGTAGAATCTACGCGTTTAGTCATTTTGCGGGCCAATCTTGCTAAGCTGTGCTCCCGAGTTCCCAAGAAACCCTGCTAGCATTTTTGTCGAACTTAATGTAGGCTTCAAATCTTTTTTATCTTGTTAGTGAAAATATTTTTTCCTAGTCCTCCGAAAAAGGTTTAGCCCTCATGAGCGGCGTTGTTGCTTCTCGCTTTGCTAGGTTATCGGCTTCTCCGTTGCCTTCTACACATGTGTGTCCTGGCCTGGCACGCAAAGGAGAACTACTTTATGTCCTTTGCGTAATTTATTTAGCTTCATTCGGCATTTGCACGCCATTTTTGAACTGATGACTTACCTAATGAGCTCAGTGCTTTAATGGCACCTTGGCTATCCTTAGCTTCTAGTTTTTTATGGTTCTTATCAATTTTAAATTATAAAGCCCATCTTTCGGCAGCTTGGATTTCCGGTGCTGGTATTACTTTCTCATTGACTCAAAATAGTTCGTGCTATAGGAAGACTTCGCCACCTGTTCCTTTTATTATGGTTTTTGATCAGTTTGTGTACCATTTTATGCCCTGTTTGAGATTATATGTACTTGCTGGACTCAGGTGTCTATTCCTTTTTGTTACTGAACTATATTACGAAGGTCTCAAAGCTGTATTTCGTACTCGTACAATATAGCGCCTGGGAGCGCTATATTGTTTCTCTTTGGGTAGGTAGTTGTTTTCTTCTTCCGATGGATAATCATCCTGTTTCTTCTATAGCCATTATTTGATAAGCCCTTTTTGCGGCAAATAACATCACTAGGTGTAGTGGTGTGAGGTTTAAGGTTATCCCCATAGCCGCCACGTTCTCATGGCTCCTGTCATGTGTATGCATGAAAGTTTTTGAATTTTCTGAAAAAAAAGGAAGAGTCCTCCTCGTCTTCTCCATTGTTCGGTTTGCTTTGCACACAGGCCAGTCACGCCACAGCTCTGTGTGTGATTATAGGTTTGATTTCCAGCCAGGCTCTTCAGTTATTTTTCTTTGTGGCCTTTGTGCTAAACACAGCCGCACACAACACACTTTTGCGGAATATAGCAGATAGCACTTTCCAAACTACCAATGAATCATATTTTTCCGACAACCTCCCAAATTGTGTTTTACCTTATTGCATTTGGGTATCGTATTATCAGATGCCTCCGATTTTGTAGAAGTCAAATACCTAAGCAAGACCAATTTTCTGACGCATGACCGCTGTGCTAATAGACTTCTGAATAGATTACTTAATACTTTTTCTGGTAACCGAAGTTTACCAGTGTATTAGAAAGCGGTCCCGAGATAGTAATCTTGGAATTTGTGTTCGTTTTTGTTTATTAAGAATGTATAATTTTATAATCAGTAACATTCGGTCGTATGCATAACTTGAATGACACCATGTGAAAACTTCCAAGTAAATAAAATGTTCCTTTTAGGTTAATTAATATGATTATTCATAGGGTTTTCCTTACATGTTAAGTAACAAATTGCATAAAGAATTCACTTTATGGTGAGAAAAGAAAGTAATGTATTGAGATTGATATATGTATCGGTATATCGAATATTTCTTTAAAAAGTATATATGTACATCTTTTCGTGAATAAAGTTTTGCTGTTGTGGTTGTGAGAATATTATTGCAGTCTTATTAGTCAAGTTGCACATGATGAATAAGAATAATGATTGTTCTGACAGCATGGTTTGGAAAGTGCACAAGCGATGAGTTTCCTGTTTTTATACGTCTCAAATTTCGGTACATAATAAATAAACAACTTTCTTTGAGTGCACGTCTGGTTTTGACAATGTAGACAATAATAATAATTGTAATTTACTCGCTCATCAATGATTTGGCAATCGCGAAGGTCGATGCCTTAAAAGTCAATACAACCAGTGCCATCAATGATATCAACCTCGATTTGATGCGATCGATTTATCGAAAATTGGAGCCCTCTGATACTCGGAGTTGCGGCGGACAGCTTTGTAATCAAATACCTTTTCGAATAAATTAAAGATAATACCCTTCCAAGTTAATGAAGATAATATTATATTTAAATTTATTAAAGTTCGAGAGCCCTTAATGGAAAACCCTTTAGTTCACCTTTTACTTCCACTGTAGTTATACATATATTGTGATTCAGACGACATGTGAATATGGACATCATATTTTACGATTATTAGCATAGTGACCGGTTTGCAGAGTTCAATTCTATATATAACTTGCAATTTAATTCTCCACCATAACTGAAGAGTGTAAAAATAGTGGGATACACGCACGCATCGACTTAAGAATTAGTAATCATTACGATACATAGTTAGGTACTTACTTGACTTAAGTCTATTTCTATCATATTTTGATAGGAGTTCTGAGTATATTCATGTTGATTAGGGTTTATTTGTGTTTGACAGATGTTTAAAGTTCTGTTTAGTCCAGTCATTATACAAGGTGATCCCAAAATGGCGGACACGGTATACAGGGTGTTGTAGAGGATGTTCAGAAAGACTGTAGGTAAATAAAACAAAAATGGCTTCCTCGGCTCCGTTACCGAGATATAGGGTGTCATCGAAATGGCAGTCAAATTTAAACAACCTCCGCTGGCAAAGCACATAATTACACATAACTATAACGATAATGTTTGTTTTTTATTATTTTTATTATCGGGAACGGAATTACAGGCATGCAAAGTTTACCTATTCCCTGAGTTCAACAAAAATTTTCAATGTGGCATCGTTGTTCGAATTAAAGATTTTGAATAATATCATCGAATATGTATCCGCGCAACCATTATTGTTTTAAGCTTTGTTGTGTTTTCATTTTTTATGTTTCCATGGTAACATCAACATCTATCTGGGTATTGTAGACCTACACATTATTTTTCTACCTGAAGAAGGGTATCCACTATCCAGTGCAGTGTTGTGACTTTATTTTCCACAAAAGTGGTCATATCTTCTTAAGTGAGCCATACTGGAGAAAAAAGTACGGCTCAACTTCCAATCTTTAATCCACAATGGATGCTGTGGTGCTGTCCGTGTCCGCCATTTCGGGATCATACTTTATACATTTGGAAATTCAAATGAACCGAGATAGCTGATTTTTGGAAATTGTGTGAAGGGAGCTTAGAAAAGCTTAACTTCAAATTGTCGACCAAGATTTCCTATGTGCATTCTTCGCCATCTTGAAAAAAGTGTCAAGTTTGGCCTTTTTATTGTAAAAAGAAATTATTGTAAAAAGGAAAGCCGAGTTATTGAACTCGGCTCTCCGTCGGGATACGAAAATTGTGATGGGATATTTTTTTGTTGATTTTTTTACGCTCTACAGTTTAGGTCATATACATTTTTCACCTATACTGCTCATCTTTTACGTAGTTAAGGACCCCACAAAATCCTCATGGGAATTGACTCCCGATCAAATTTCGTGTAGGTAATTTTGGGGATCGATAGTATTCGATAAGTAGATCAGAAGTCTCTATGGGCATAACCTCCCAAAAACTCCTTTTCTCGAGATATTGACCTTTAAAGATGAATTTGTTTCTATCACGACAGTCACGCATACATATTGACCACCCTACTTGTTTTAGAGATAAATGTTAGATAGTTCATTTGTTAAACTTGAAAAGCTACTTCTGTGGCTGCAGTTACATTTTAAGTCTTTTGAGCCATTTTCCAGCGAATCGGGAAGAAATCTTTAATTTGCAGTGTCATTTTTGTGATAGCCTTGGCTGTGACTTGAAAATTGGATTTTATTTTAATTTTTGATGTTTTTGTTTGCTATAATTTTTATTGTTAAAGTTAATGTTATGAAATGATGACACGAAATTAAAACTTTTTTCTGTTTTTCTCGAAGATGGCTCAACAGACCTAAAATGTAACTACTGCAACAGAAACACCTTTTAAATCTTAACAAAAGATCTATTCAACATTTATCCCTAAAACAATTAGGGGAGCCAACATTTATAATAGTATGTATAATAATAGACTGCCATGAGAAAAAATCCACCATTATATTTTTCGATAACTTAACAACGGAGAAAGCTATGTGAACAATGTAAATGACCTAAATTGTAGAGAGTAAAAAAAGCCACAAAAAAGTATCCAGTCGTAATTTTCGTATTTCGACGGAGAGCCGAGTTATTGTAAAAAAGCCAAACTTTACACTTTTTTCAAGATTCCGAAGAATTCACATAGAAAATCTTGGTCGACAATTTGAAGTTAAGCTGTTTTAAGCTCCCCTCACACTCCACAAGACAGCTTTCTCGGTTCATTTGCATTTCTAACCCATTTTTTTCGACGTAATGACTGGACTAGTAATCAAAATAAATATTAAAACACAATAATTGTAACAAATATTGTTATTAATTAACTTTCAGTAGTTGCTGCTCAAAGAAACTCTTTACACATCTCAGGGGAATTATATAAATAAGAAAGAACTGTCTCGTCATCAGATATGATGACGATACAGTTATCGTTTATCGTCTTGCATAATAGTTAATTATGATTAACTAAATTTATTTTATAATTTTATTTTTAAATTATTTCATAATTCAAAGTCTGTGTTCGCCTGCTTGAAAATGTCTTCTATTCCGGGAGCCTTATGAAAATTCGCGACGACAGTCATCACGAAAAGTGATAAAAAAAAGCTGTCCTTCTGCAACACTAATTGAAAGACTTGGGAGTATAAAAATAAATAATATAATACCTATAGTACTTATCTCTTGCTGGAGATCACTGTTATGACGGGACAACCCTGGTACACTTTTATTTTTCCTCATTGTACATACGAGTAACATGTTATACATGGCGCAATTTCTACTCCACAAAAAGTTCAATGACCAAATCAAATCTAATTTTTTTATTGATGATTTTCAAATACGAAGGACTATAATAATTGTTCACTTCTTGGGAAACATGAATTGACACAACTGTGTCATAGGGGGATCGACTGTGTCCCTAGAAAGCTTCCGACATGTAGGTGGCTTCCACAACCTCACGACACTTCAATAAAATATACAGATAAACCACCATCAGACGTCTGAGCTCAATATCTCCGATTCTTCAAATAATTCAGTATTAACATGAGACCGCCATAAATAAAATAATAATTCGAAGACAAAAGGGGTTCGCAATTTGCGGAATAGCCCTGAATATAATTAAGGGGTCCACAATGTGTGGCATAGCCCTTCCAAAACTATCCAGGATCCCTTCATCCGGAGACACGGGTCGCCCTGCAAGAGGGATAGTTTTTCGAACCGACCCATTCTCTATAGATCCGCCAGGTTTAGCAAAATCAGGGGCACCTCGTATAGGCGACCCATCCCTGACCAGCCTTCCCCACAGCACTTGCGTGCCGCAAGGCTGGTTGTATACCGTGCCCGGTGCAGGGCCTGATACCCCCTTCACCGCCAGACCTCTAACATAATTCTGCTTAATAAAAATACTAATTGATACGTGATAATGTAGGTGCATAATCAGTGAGAAAGCTCACCCTTAATAATTAACGATAAATAATCCTTTAGGCAAGCACACGCAATCCAACACAATATTACAATGTTAATAACAGCACATAAGACCCTTCGAATACGCGCTCGATCTGTGGACAACTGACTGGTAAAATATTTCAAAGTCACCCTTTCCGCGTCTCCCCAAAGAAGATTCTGGAGAATATTATCAATCGACAGGTTGCGTTGTGTGTGAAACTGAAAGGGACATGAGGACTACTCAAGAGCTCCAAAGTACCTCAAAACATGTTAATCTGAATATTTTGTGACTGATTGATATTACCTTATCTGTGGTCAGAGCTTATCTTCGCCATCGAGGCTGCAAGTAACACCCCTTATACGTATATGGCCAATTATATTTATGAATGCATTGCTTTAAGTGTATGATGGAATAGCCATAGAAAAAAGAATGAGTGAAAGAATATTACAGGAAGATTCAACAGATAGGTAGTTTCCCTTTGACATTCAACACAAGGAAAGGTCGCTAAATTACTCGCTAAATTAGCATTACGAATTAGATATTCATTAATAGATATCGAACGAGTGGCAAGTAATTTGTTCGCCATTGGAAATACAAATCGAGTCATGCTAAAATAACAACATTGAAACAAAGACGTGACAACGAACTTCAATAATGGAATTATTCATGATTTTTAAATGGAGAAATGAGATCTCAGGTAGATTCCTGAATAATTGTTACGTTATTAAGTGGTGTCTGACAGATCGCTTATATTTTACACTCTGCAGAAAATTTACTGCCTATAATAAATCTACACTTTCTCACGAGTGTCTCATGCTTTAACATAAAATTGCAAATACTTTCCTGGATACCACCGACAAGATCTTATCAAGCATCAAAGAATCGATGTAATCAGTTAATATTATTATTATGTCAAAAGTGATATTCCTGACCAGTCAGATTGTAGTCAGATCAGTACGTCTCCCTTTGCGAAAAACAATATAAAAAGGGCCGCACTTTTTTAGCTCCAAATAAGTCTGGCTATCTGCCAGATAAAATAATATTGAGTGACGTTGCTCCAATCGATGAACGTTCACGACCACATGAATAAAATTATTGAATTTTCACCACAGTTCAAACCCCTGTAAAAGCTTTATATAATAGAAAAGCTGTAAAAAAATAGCTTATTAGTCTGGAGCAGATTTTTTTTATATTATCTGTCAACATCTGGCGATCAACAGTGTCAAAACTATCAACAGTGTCAACTAATCGCAACACAATTATTATTGTCCTAGCTGTGACTTTCTTACTATTTTAATCGTTGTGCTTTTTAGAGCAAGAGCCTGCGACTGCCAGAGACCTTCGTTATTTTATAAAACCTGACAGTTTCTGTGCGCATGTCTCCAACCGAGTCTCCAGCACGGGTAGGAACAATGCAGCGAGTATGAAGTTTGGATCATCGTGGCTTTGGCAGATAACAGCTGAAGGTGTTTAAAATCACCCCTCAAAATCTTTGAAGTACAAAGTTTAATTTTTTTTAACTTAAAGGGCATGTAGGAAATGCAAAATTAGGCGAAAAATTCTGTAGACTTAGGTCGTTGGAGCTCTATAGATTTCGAGATACAAGATGTTAAAGTTCTTCGAAAAATTTGATATTTTTTAATATCTACCAACTGGCTGATCAGAATAACTCGATATTTTTGACAGTTGTACTAATTGATGTACATGATTTGATACTCCTAACAAAAAAATTTAATCCACTAGCGGAGATCTGAGTATATCGTTACCTTTTTAAAAATAATTTATACGCCACTAACTTTAAAGGAAATGTGACACATTTTGTATAGATACCTCGTGTTGTTTAGAAGTGAAGTCACCTTACTTTTTTGCCGTATGACGCACTGTTTAATTGTTATTTCTGGAAGTACGTAGGTACTCATTATCATTGATTGTTAGTATGTTTTTACCTTGCATGGTTTCGTGCTTCGTTCATTGTGAAGTATCTTGGAAACAGTGACGGCAAAAAAGTAAAAAACAACACGAGGTATCTATAAAAAATGTGTCACATTTCCTTTAAAGTTAGTGGCGTATAAATTATTTAAATAAAAGTAACGATATACTCAGATCTCCGCCACTGGATTAAAATTTTTTATTAGGAAATTCCAATCATGTAATTCAATTAGTACACAACAACTTTAAAACATTTCGAGTTATTCTGATCAACCAATTAGCAGATATTCAAAAAATTGTAAAAGTTTCGAAGAACTCTAACACCCTGTATCTCGAAACTATACTTACAGGAAATTTTTACATGTCCTTCAAGTTAAAAAAAAAAAAAAACTTTATGCTTCAAAGATTTTGAGGAGTAAAATTAGTTTGTGTTTTTTTTTCAAAATTGAGCTCGTAAAATGAATCACAAGGAAACGAAAATCTCAATTTTCAAAGGAGCTCACATTGAAAGCGACTCCACATGAACACATGAACAGGTAAGATGGGAACATGTAAACCGTTTTCCGATATCTTGAGCCGTCCGCAATGAAAGCTGCTTTGAAAATGTAAAATTTTGTTTGAAAAAGAAATTTGTTTGAAACCGATTTTAAAACTCTTAATTTATTCGTTACAAATTTCAACTCTAAAAACCGTTCCTATTGAATTTTCTCAGATAATCTGAAAATGTAATAATGTGTATACTCTGTCCACTGAGTGTTGTCCGTTGTCATGCCACACTGATTCTGATTAAACAATTTCACATTTAATTCGATTTGATTCATACACTTATTTCTAAGTCGAACCAGATGTGGTATCGCAGTTCGCGTGAGTGGCTTCTTGAAGAATAATAATTTTATCCTACAAATATATTATTTCTACAAGAAGTTATTGACGAAATAGAGCCTTGAAACTTTTTGATAACAAAAATGTATAATGCAAGTAAGTAAGAATAATGGTAATAAATTGTTATAATTATGATTAGAAATACCATATCACCTACCTGCTGGGTGGCGTTTAAAAGAAAGCATACGACCTGCGTTTTCTTTTTCTGCAGTAAAATATTCTAGCAATTTAACCACAAGACCACGTCCTAGGGAGTTCAATCGTTTCGCAGGCAGTTTGTGTAATCTTTTGTAGTTTGTTGCGAAAATATACCTTGTTTATCACATCGTAAATATCACAGGTAATTCTGCTGAATTCGTATTAAAGACGTTTCAAATAACAAACCGTAATCATTACTTATTAGTGCGTCACTGTCACTGACAGTAGTCGTTCAACTGGACGACAATCTTAATCTTATCGTATCAATCTAAGCGTATCAAGACGCAAGCTGTACTTCCGTCTCACTCTCGCTCATCTTTTTAGAATTCCTGACGATTTAAACGTATTTCTGACAATACGTCCCAATTTAGCTCGATTGACTATGCAATGCAATAGAAGGAGTAAGAAATATAACGAGATGATGTATCCTTTAGTTATTGCAACAGACAACACTCAGTGTACAGACTATACCTACACAGTGTTACTTTTAAAATAAAAAAAATTATGGCTACTTCCGGTATAACCGGAAGCGGTATGAGGTACATATTTTAGTTCAGTTCGTCGAAATTGAAATCATAAATGTGCAGATTTTCAGACTTTCAATCAATTTTCTATTCATGAATGATATTACCGGATTCAATCAATCAAAAATAAACTCTACCACGTTTTTTATTAACCCCCAAAATTTCACAAAGAACACAAAAGAAAATAATTCAGTAACCCTGTCGACTACCCTTAACCGTCGTTCTGTCCTGAATGGTCCATCTCCCCCAGCTGATGTTCGGTCTGCTCGCTCCCACCTGACATCTGACAGGGGACAGGACACACGTCACCACTCCTGTCATCAGATTAGAGTCCCCTTCTGCCTGACTCCACCGCGCCTGGCAGAAGAGACTAGTGGCGCCGCTTACATGCGCCTTCGGTACGGATTGCCACGGTGCTGCCGGTTGTTTGGTAACACTGGGCCATCCTGAAACAAATTAATGTCCACATTAATTATGAGTAGAAATTATGTTGAGGGAGTCAAGATATCACACCACACATAGTCATCACACCGTTACTATTTCACCTTGATATCTCTATCCCTCTAGTAGATCGACCAGATCTTGTCGATCATGTATTTCACCTTCAGAATCATCTATCGCCATTCGACTCTTATCCTCCTCGAGTCCCGATGCAAAACTCTTGTACCGTCGTAGAGCATCCACCGCTACTACGAACCGATTATTTTTGTACCCCCTAACACCTTTTACTGCAGTAATTATGTACCTATCGCCATCAAGCACCTTCATCACCTTGTAAGGACCATCAAATCTCCTCGTAAGCTTACTATTTACTCCTTTCTCCGCCATGCTAGTAGCTGCCCTCCTCCAAAGTACCAAATCACCTTTATTATATGCGGTTGCAACCTTTCGACGCCGATCATAGCGGGCTTTCATTCTCCTTGCTACTTCATTTAGATTTGCATGGGCGTGGCTTCTCCGTGCCTCTACCTCAGTCTGCTGGCCTCTCCTTGGGTCCTTACTAGCCAAATCACCAAACACCGTACCTCCTGGATATGCAAACATGAGGTCCGCTGGGACATGTCGAGTACTAGCATTGATGGTATTATTGATACCCCAAACCACCTCAGGAATCTTATCATCCCAGCTAGTTTCCGTCTCTAAGCTCGCTCCGAAGGCCTCGATCAACGTTCGGTTTGTCCTCTCGACTTGTCCATTCGCCCGCGGGGTTGCAATAGCATTAGTTACATGCTTCACACCTTGGCCCCCTAAAAACGCCTTAAATGCTCCACTCATAAAAGCTTTTCCTTGGTCACTGATGACTCGCCTGGGACATCCAAACATACTAAATACATCCCGCAGGTGTTCAATCACCTCACGAGACGTCAAAGTTCGAGTCGGTTTCACCACTACGAATTTAGTGAAAGCATCTATTATCACCAAGAGATAACTATGGCCTCTCATGCTCCTTGTGAAAGGACCAAGGTGATCTATATGAATGGTGTCATAGGGCACCTTTGCCTTCTCGATGGGATGCAATTTCCCTTCTCCACGACCGTAGTTTCCTTTACTGAACGCACATGGTAAACAAGCCGCCACATACTTTTTAACGAACCTGCCCATCCTAGGAAACCAATAGTCTCGCTTAACCAACTCCAAACACCTTTCGTAACCAGGATGTCCTATGTCATCATGACACCTCCGCATAAGACTGAAAGTAGCCATAGCTGGTACATACAATCGATCACCTAAAAGAGTGCGTCTATATAAGCGCCCCTGTTTCACCTTGTACTCAGCTTTCAATTGGGTATCCGCCAGCCCATTCTCCAAAGCCGCCACAATATGCTGTGCCTTCTCGTCTTGCAGCTGCACCGTTAAAAACCAATCATCACCTGCTAACTGCAAGACGTTCGTCTCAGACACCACCGGATTTCTGCTAAGTGCATCGACATGCAACATCTTAGTACCTGGCCTATACTCCATTTCCATGTCAAAATCTTGGATAGCTAACCACCACCTCGCAATCCGAGGAACCAGATCTCGTTTCAACATCGTCGCCCTGACAGAAGCACAATCAGTCACCACCTTGAAATGTTTACCTGTCAAATACACCCTGAAACGCTTGATTGATTCTACGACAGCTAACGCTTCCAACTCATAGCTGTGATACACCTGCTCTAACTTAGAAGTCGCTCTACTAATAGTAGCTCACCGGTTTCCAAGCACCATCACCTTGTTGCTGCAACAAAATCCCACCGATGCCGAGCTTACTGGCGTCTGTGTGTAACTCCGTCACCGCGTTGACGTCATACAGTGCTAAAACTGGCCTCTCTGCCAAAGCTGACCGCAAGTCACTGAAAGCCGCCTCCTGCTCCTCGCCCCAACACCAAGGGACGTCCTTTTTAGTAAGATTCGACAAAGGTTTGGCTTTGGTTGCAAAATCTCTAATGAATTTCCTAAAATAACTAGCCAAGCCAAGAAACTGCCTAACATTGTGCACACTCATAGGAGTAGGGAAATCTATCACCGCCTTGATTTTCCTTTTCCCTGGCTGTACCCCTTCACCTGTGATAGTGTGCCCGAGATAATCAATCTGTTTCTGTAAGAAGGAACACTTGGCTAGGTTAAGTTTAAGACTAGCCTTCGAGATGAGCTCTAAGACCTGCGCTAACAAATGTAGACCACTTTCTACAGTCGCTGAGGGTATCAGTAAGTCATCTAAGTATGCCAACACCACATCACCACGCAGACTGCCCAACATCTTGTTTATGACCCTCTGAAAAACCGCAGGAGCATTCGCTAAACCGAAAGGTACCCTGAGATACTCATACTGGACATCGGGAGTAACAAACGAAGTCTTGTGAATTGAATTAGGGTGCACCGGAACCTGATGATAGCCTTGGGCCAAATCCAAGGTCGTATAAAAACACTTGCCCGCCAATTTGTCCAACTGATCTTCGATCAACGGCAATGGGTACCTATCTTTCACCGTGATAGCGTTTAGCGCCCTAAAATCAACACACAACCTAACCTCATTGGCCTTCTTCGGAACGAGAATAATCGGACTGGCATACTCAGAATGACTTTCTCTTATTACACCACCTTGCAATAAGCTATTCACCTTTTCCCTCACCATAACCTTCTCACTCTCCGCAAGCCTGTAGGGCCGATGAAATACGGGTTTGTTGGTCGTTAGTTGGATCTCCATACAACCTAAATTAGTCAACCCGAGGTCCGTATCGCTTGTCGAAAAACAGTGCGAATTTGCCAACAACAACCTACGTAGAGCGCTCTCCTGCTCCCGTGATAGTTCTCCTATATTTATATCATGCAAACTAATCTCAGTTATGCCTGCAATGTTCGCTCCTCCCTTCGACACTTCTACCGGATTGATTGACTTATCACCGGAAGGTAAAATCTCTACACGCCCTACAACCTGACCCTCCAGCCACTTCACCATACCACCACCAAAATTCGTCACTTCCAGTTGATTCGCCTGTTCTCCTTGCAAGATTCCACCTGAAATAGCAATAACTCTCCCATCTTGCTCCCAAAATCGAGGCTTGAAATAATAAAATTCGCCAGCTTCACTATCTGCAACCTGCAATGAAACTAATTCAGCAGTATTTGGCTCTAGTTGAACAGCCTCAACTACCAGCACCTGTCGTCTTTCATTGAGATTAACACACTGAATCGCCTGGAGGAGTTCGCCAAAACCAGAGGTGCGCCGTAACTCCACCTTGTCTCCTGTTACAATAAACTCTAACCCTTCCTCATTCAATGTGGGTTGTCCTAAAATCAAATCGATCCCTGGTAGGCCAGCCTCCGAAACTACCGCCGTTACGTTCAGTTCTAGGTCTCGTCTAAGAAAGACTTTTATTGTCACACGCCCAAGCACCACACACGCACTCCCTCCGAACCCCCTCAATACTGTATCGTCATGCTGCATAGCCAATCTCAACCTAGACATACACTCCTTTGTCATCACATTGAACTGACTACCAGTATCTAAATACAATACAATCAATTCTCCACTTTCTACTAATGCATGTTTCTTATATAGAGCATTCAGATTACTCACCGCATTCACCTCGGCTCCTTGCGGCGGAGCGCTGCTGTCCGGCTCCTTGGACGCAGCCCTCCCTGAGGAATTGCCCCGCTCAGGGCAGAGGAAACGCCTGTGTCCCGACTTCCCACATATCATGCACCGCGTCACCTTCGGATGTGGGCAGTCGGAAGCAATGTGGTCTCCCACTGCCTGGCAGTTGTAGCACCTCCTCCTGTCGAGCCGTCGATCCTGGGCAGGACGCCTCAGCACTTCATGGCGACTAACTCGCCCTGGGGTCACCGTCCCCTGCTGCGACTTCAGTGCTGAGTGGTTGTCCAACGCCGACAGGAAACCAGCATACAGGGTCTCCGGATCCCTGCACGGGAACGCACGGGCACTGGCTCTGACGTCCTGGGGCAGGCCGCCGAGGATGCAGGACACAGCCGACTCTCCTCTGATGCCCAGCCGCTCACATAGCATCACCATGCTATGGTAGTAGCTGGTCATCGTCTCAGTCTCCTTTTTTTTCTCCACGCCAACTCCTGCAGCATGGCATAGAAATCGTGCTTCCTGGGGAAAGCCTTCCGAAGAGCAGACTTCCACTGCACCCAGGGCAGATTGTAGTTCTCAAGGCGGTTGAACCACGCCTTGGCTGCCCCAGACAACCTGACCTGCATGCAGAGGCTCCGCTCCTGCTCTGTCCACCGATGGATAGCGCCGAGCTGATCTATCCTGGCCAACCACCTGTCGACGTTGTGATCCTTGTCATCAGGATCAAACAGGGAGATCAGCTCGAGGCTAGCCCTGGAAAAGCTTCCCCCGCTCGCCACTCCAACACCAGTGGTCCTGGCCTCCACCACAGACACCGAGGCAGAGTTGGGGCTCGCACCACTGCTGCCGCAGCGACAATCCACACAGGATTTGCGCTGCACCTGCAACAAAGGAGAACACGCCGGAACATTCTCCTTATTAGTGACCAGTTGATTATCACCAGGCAACTGATCACCCACCACACTTACCAATGGGGTTGAGGACGAGATGCCGCCCTTCTCCTGGTTCTCCAGCCTCTTCTCCAGGGCCGAGATCCTTCCCATCAACCGCTTCACCGCGAAATTTGCGAGTTGAAGGGGGATGGGAGCTTCCTCGTCCTGGGGCCCCTCCTCGCCAACCTCCATCGCTCCGGCCTTGTCCGCCAAGATCTCGCGAATCTCAAGCTCGCTGATATCCTCAGCCAGACCCTCCGCCTCACTCAGTAACAACACCTCGTCACCGACACCTTCCATACCTGGTTATTTTCTATCACCAAAAAATAACAAAGAAATTAATTAAATCCGCCAAATATCACCTTCGTCAGATCGCACTGCGTAATTTGCATAAACACCTATTGCAATTTTACGCAGATGGGTATCCCACTTCTGAAATATTACCGGATTCAATCAATCAAAAATAAACTCCACCACGTTTTTTATTAACCCCCAAAATTTCACAAAGAACACAAAAGAAAATAATTCAGTAACCCTGTCGACTACCCTTAACCGCCGTTCTGTCCTGAATGGTCCATCTCCCCCAGCTGATGTTCGGTCTGCTCGCTCCCACCTGACATCTGACAGGGGACAGGACACACGTCACCACTCCTGTCATCAGATTAGAGTCCCCTTCTGCCTGACTCCACCGCGCCTGGCAGAAGAGACTAGTGGCGCCGCTTACATGCGCCTTCGGTTCGGATTGCCACGGTGCTGCCGGTTGTTTGGTAACAATGACCTAAACTTCTTGCGCCACACCCTATGTTTTTCGAAAGATTAACATGCGAGACTTTATTATTTATAATACTATTAACACTATTAAGACCAAAAAACACTATTAGAATGTAACCTTTCTTCTGTTAGATATTAGATCGTTATCAGTATCGTCACGATTAATGATTCTAAGAACGGTAACAGGGTTTCTATCACCCTGTTATGTTCATGAAACACTTCATAGACATCATTATGAATCTGGCTAATATGTAATCACACAGAAAGGCGGTTTAAATAATTTATCTTTTTCTTAAAATCAGAAAAACACTTATTTCTTATTCGTATAATCTTATTCGTATATTATTATGTTACATAATTAGGTAAGTCGCGGGATCGCGGGACCTTCGTTCGTATGAGAGGCTGCGCCGAGGAATCAAGTCGGAACCGCTTCCGACTAGGCTGGGACGCCCGGCGCATACAGTCAGCGTCAACATCAACTCAACTACTCAACTTCCCTTTCGCGGGTCGCTCCACCTCCGTATCAACGGCTGCGCCAAGGAATCTAGCGTCGCCACTTACCGAGTGGCTTAACTGGCTTATCTGGATAGCTTGCTTATCGCTTTGGAGTTTGGACGCTTTGCTTTAGACAGACGGTGACGGTGAATTTCCTCGCACCGTCACAGAACTCATCTCATCTATTATAGCTAGGGAGATGGTGACAAAAATGGTTTGTATCTCCCAAATGAAAGAAAAGCAGTTTTTTATATAGTTCGCGACTCGCGTTCCCTTCTCAAAATCCGTCTTGTCAAGTAGGAGCCTAGCGCGTTGCGATGAGCAGCTACGCCCTTTTGTCTAGATTTACCCGAGCTATTTCAAAAAGTATCTACAATATGGAAGAAAATTCCTGGGGGGCATCTAGGCAACCCTTACAATTGAGGGAAAACATTTTCTTCCAATTTGCTCCTTGCGTTAACCTACAGTACCGGGTGAGTCATTAATATGGTCATACCGGGAATAATATCTCAAAAACTATGCGTCGTACAGCCTCAGGCGAAAAATTTCTACCCTAAAAATTCGTTGGAAAATAGTTTTGATCTTCTAAAATGACCGCTAGGGGGTGTGAGCCATGGCTAAATAAGCAATTTTAATTTTCGCATTTTTTTTAATTTTTTTTATCTCTTGGGATTTCTATCTGTCTTTATTATCTTGCGGGATTTTGGAAAACGAATGTTTATCATTTTATACCTATCACTTTGAGTGATATAAAATGAGATAGCTTTCGTTTTCTAAAATCCAAAGGGAATAAATAAAATGAATGTGGTAACGCTGTTCGGATTTTACCTGAAAATTTATTAAATTCTTATGTGTAAATCAATTACGATTTTAACTATTAAATTTTAGGAAAGTGATGTAAAATTAAGTAGCTTTCGTTTTTAAAAATCCCAAAGGGATAAATGAAATGAATGTGGCAACGCGGTTTCGATTTTACGTAAAAAACTATTAGATTTCGTTAATAATAATGAACGATTCGTCATTTAATGTTTTGGTCAGTATTTACATCCGCGTATCCTACAGTTTCACTATGGCACTATTGGCTGATTGGAATAATTTGAAATTTTGAACGCTAATTGAAATACATGATGTGATACTCCTAATGAAAGATTTTTAAATCCAGTGGCAGAGATCTGGGTGTGTTGCTACCTTTTTTATCAAATAATGTCTACACCACTGACTTTAATGCAAATTTATTATTTTTGGTAGATACCTTGTTTTGTTTAGAGGAGAAAATTCATCTTACGTTTTTGTTGTAGGACGCGCACTGTTCAAGATATTCCACAATATTGGGACTCATGCAAGCTTTTTGTAATGCAATACTGTTCAATAACGATCACAAAAATGATTAACTTCTGGAAAAACTCAATAGCATTGATTTTTATGATATTTTACATCGTACGGGTTCCTACATTGTGAAGTATCTCGGAAACAGCCAATTTTTGTACATTTCAAAAATACGAATTTTTTCTTAAAACTTCAACACCCTGTATTTTCTTAACGAAGCATTTCCCGAATTTAGTTCATAAAGCAAACTCATTATACAACCTACAGAGATTCAAGGCCAACGCGAACCGACGTCTCCGCTCATGCACCGCTCCCAGAGCGTCATAGGGACTTCTCTGCAGTGCATGTGCATTTTCAATAAAAAAAAACCTGAATCACCCTGTATAGGGGTGGAGAACGTACCTATAGTAACACCAGGAAGGTATTCATTTGCTTTGCAAATGCATGGTTAGCAAAAAAAAACAACGGAACGGCACTAAAAATAGGTTTTGAGAGTCCGGTTCTGGCGAGAATCGCGAATAAATACGCCGGGTCTCGGAAGTAACAACTTGACGACAATGCCAACCGCTTTGAAGCGTACAGAGCAGGACCCCCACTACAAATTACAAATTACAAATTTCTTTATTGTACTTGAATCACAACAGTCATTGCTCAGTGCAACAGCGTCATCACAGAAATAATAAACACAAAGACAAACAGTAAAAATTTAAAACGCACAGCAAGTCAACATAACACCGGGAGCAGTGAGGGTCGAGACGCGCAGAGACACTAAAGACAAGCATCAGCTCTCGATCGAGGTATAGTTCCATATCTATGATAAGGATGGATCAAGGCTTTGAGTTTTAGGTGTTTTAATATCAGACTGCAGGTAGGGATGGGGGGTGGAAGGACAGTATATCGGAGGTAGTGTAGGGTTCCAACTCTGTGACGTGTTTCCGGAGATACGCACTGTACGCTGAGAACCCAACAGTTGCAGGATCTATTTTGAAGTGGTTCAGGTATTTGATAGATGCGTACGTGAATGTCCTTTCTGAAGACGACAGATGGTGTGTAGGACGTTTGAACAAATTGAACCTGGTACTGTAGTGATGGGTTAATCGGTAAGGTAAAAGTCTATCCTGATTTTTGTGGATCAGTTTGAGCAGAGAGAAGACATACAAAAAAACCTTCTTGCGCATCAATCGCAGAAATAGTGTATTTTTATGCGTTGATTCAATTATGAATATTTTCACCGCTTTTTAAGTTGGCTTTCTGAAATTTTCCATAGTCATGTCATATTCGCGTAGTGGCTTACTGGGAAAATTGCATTTCATTTCGTTTGAAAACGTGCCTTAGAATGGATTATTAAATTTAGCAAAACAAAAAAAAAATTGGCAAAATTTAACAATTTTGCCCCTTTTCCTATGCCCGCCACTGGCTAACTTTACTTTTAAAATACTATTTTTACACTACCTTTAATAAAACGGAAAAAGTGAAAGGGGAACTTTGAAAACCGAATATTTGAAATTTAAAGGAATAAACATACATATCTATGATAAGGATGGATCAAGGCTTTGAGTTTTAGGTGTTTTAATATCAGACTGCAGGTAGGGATGGGGGGTGGAAGGACAGTATATCAGATGTAGTGTAGGGTTCCAACTCTGTGGGTGTTTCCGGAGATACGCACTGTACGCTGAGAACCCAACAGTTGCAGGATCTATTTTGAAGTGGTTCAGGTATTTGATAGATGCGTACGTGAATGTCCTTTCTGAAGACGACAGATGGTGTGTATAGAAGAACCAGACTTTATTATTACCTACTGACTTATAAAGTTTTATTATTGGATTGTCAAAACGTAGAAACGTCATTATTGTTTTGGCAAGGCATGCTATTTTGTGATTAAACATTAACAATTACTTGAATTTTTACTGAAGAATTTTAGAAAACAACGTGAAATTAAATCAATTTCTGATGTCAAGCATTATGCGCAATAATTTTAGCTTCATTTTGATACCAAAACCATTTCTGTCAGTTTAAACGGCGAGCAGGAATCCTCAAAAACTACTTTCGCAATGCTAATCCCCTATGGCCCGCTTTGAAAATCAACACCCTGTATATATTTATATAATAATTCTCCAATATCGCGAAATTTCGATTTTCAAAACGCTCCTGTAGCTTTATCTTTCAAGATTAATGAACGAAATTTTGGATTCTTGTAAAGCTTTGGAATTACGTTAGATTTTCGTTGAATAAAAATTTCCAAAAGTCCCATCACTTCTACAGGGTGTCCCTTCAAAGTTCCAGAAATCCGGTTTTTGTCATCTCATTTCAGGTCGCAGTTTTGAATCTAGGGGGCTGAAATTTTTGTGGGAGTAAGAAATCCACAAGTATTGTATTGCATGCACTCGATATGGGTTGCAGTCCTGGGTAAAAACGCCAAGTTACAGGAGTCCATTTTAGATTGTTGAAAAGTCATGTTGTTGTTGTTAGGGACTCAGTCGGTAATACTAGAGAGTAGACAGGAGAACGCGGCGTCAGCGGCGTCAGCGGTAGAAAAGCCAGCGTCTGATTATTATTGAAGAAGACCTAGAAGATCTATTAGATCAAGAATTTGAAACTATATTATTGAAGATAATTCTCCAAGAGAAATAGCAACAATACTGGACAAATTTCTTAGACTTCTGAAGGAAGGTAACATAAAACCAAATCAAAGAAGAATCATAATCCATACGGAGTACCGATGGAATAATATCATAGGGCCCAGAAGAAAGAAGCAAACTAAGTTTGTTATTAAGTTAAGATTTATGTTTGTATGGTAAGCACTGATTATAAATGTTAAAGATAAAAGGGTTATCGTTTTGATTTGAGGGTTTCACATAACCCATGTGAACTGAGATAAGGAATTTTGTTAAAACTCATAAGAGTCTTTTGTAAAAGAGCTGGTCAAATTGTTTTAAAGGCGCCCAACATTTAGCACGAGCACATAAATTGGCGCCACAACGCGGGGCTCGATAAGTTTTGAAAATCGTAGATAAATTGTGAGAACCCTGAAAACAAAGCGAAGCCCATTAATATTAATTATTATATCTCGAATGATCCAATGATAATGAATTTGTGACAGCAATCTGAAATGGATAAGATAATAACTAGAGCAATGTCTAAGGCGGGTAAAGCGGAGGAGTCAATCTCCAATGTTAATGAAACTAATAAGGAAGAACTGTCAAAATCAGACAGTGCAACCAATATTTCTGTAGGGTCAAATAATGACGAAGGGGGTGTGGAAAATGTCCAAAATTCAAATCAGGTAGTTTTTGGGGTAGACATGATAAAATCAAATAATAAGTTTTTAATGAACCAAATTTATCAGAACATGAGAGGTATTGAAGAAAATTTGAAAAAGTCAAATGAAGAGTTTTTAGTGTCAGTGACTGAGAAATTAATAAACAGTTGGGATAAACTAAATGTAGGAGACAGGTTAGTAAGGGATAGTATAAACAAAAGAAGCCAAGAACAGAGGGGTGTTGTACAAGAAGTAACAGAATTTGATGGAATAAACCCAGTTAAGTATGAAAATCAGTATAGAGAAAGTGAAGAAAGGGGTTATGACAGAGAAAACATTAAGGGGAGTGTGAATTTCAATCATAAGGGGGGTGTGAATGTCAATCAGAAGGAGGAGAGTAGTGGTTATATCCGAGGAGATAATTACACCATGAGTAATACAAATTCACACTTATATCTGTCATTATTTAGGGATTTAGGTGGTTTCGAATTAAAATTTGATCTGAACTCAAAAATTCATCCTGTCCAATTCCTTCGGAATTTTCGGAAAATTGCAAAAGAGGCAATGGTCCCGAATGATAAACTATTAAATTTAGTATCAAAACTGTTAGTAGGTGGTGCAAAGAGCTGGTTAGAATGGAGAGAAGTACAGATTTGTACCTATATACAATTCGAAGATGAATTTTTAGAACGCTATTGGCCGATTTCAAAGGAAAGGGAACTCTTACGACATATCGAATATGGGGAGTTTGACGGAAAAATGTCGAAGTCGGATTATTTTTTGAAAACAATGAAAGAGGCGTCATATCTTAGATACCCACCGAGAGATTCCGAGTTGGCTACTATGATAGTTACGCATTTTCCACCTGAAGTTAGGAATAACCTACCAATTCATAGTTTGAGTGATCCATATTTAATTGAAAAATATTTAAGAGAGTTAGATGACTTAGAAAATGCATTACAAAGACGTTCAAATTATGCGCGAAACCAGAGTCGTGAGACGGCTTATAATAATCCAAGTCGAAATGATAGAAATGAATCCCGGAATTTTGGAAATAATAATAGCTACGTGAGAAATGAAAATAGCAATAGGGTTTCACGTACAGAGCCAGATAGAGGAATAGTCAAATGACGTATGGTCGAAGTAACCAGTATAGAAATAATAATGTAACCGATGGTAATTCGTGGAGAAAACCGAACCCTGAGAGGAATGCACCGACGCCTGCTGGAAATGATTCGTACCGAAGAGAAAATTCTCATCGCCAAGTAAATCATATCCACCTGCAGAGCGAGAATTCATGCGAGGTTAAAACAGCAAAAGAACCAGACTGCGGTGATAACGGCTGTAGCGGAAGTGAATACTTGACCGAAAATAATAAAGTCGAGGTGAGCGATGAAGGGTGCATTCAGATCTGCACAACGTTTAACCAAATAGAAGATGAACTGCTCAAGGAAAGTGATGAGACGTTGCCAGCTGTTCCGGGATGTCCCACGATTCAGATAAAGATTGAAGGAATATTAGTGTCAGCATTGATCGATACAGGAGCACAAGTCAGTTGTGTGTCTGAAAACTTAGTAGATGAAATTAAAAAAATAAATAAGGGTCTGTTAAGGTTACCAGCGTCAGGCGTTACTTTAGTGGGTGCTGTTAAAGGTCGAAGTCAAAAAGTAAATCAACAAATCCAACTTCAAATGAAATTAAATGGACAGACAATTTTGGTTCCTTGTCTGGTAGTGCCAAACCTTATAAAAAGCGTCATACTTGGCTATGATTTTATAATTGAACACGAAATCGAAATTAATTCTAACCTAGCTGTTTTAAAAGGAAAGTTTAATGATCAAGCAATTGAGATTAAATATGATGATTGTATTATACGCGAGAGGGGGGTGAAGATTAATTATGCAGAATTTAAGAAGGAAACAAAACATATAAAGGAAAACTATTCAACTGGACAAATTGAAGAAGTGGTGGAACAAACCGACGTGCTAGACTCATGTGAAAAAAGTAAATTGTGTGATCTTCTGAATAAAAATAAAGAAATTGATCGCAGTTTAAGAGCTTATTGTTACGATTCGCACCAAAAATGGGCGCATTTATTGAAGGAGGTGGAACCATGGCTGAAGAATGCACATCATGATAGTATAGGTTCTGCTCCGGTAGAAGTGCACTTTGGAATTAAAAAGACAAACCCTTTCATCAAGAACATTGAATTTCCAGGAGAGGTATGTGAGGGGCAAGATATCATAATAATTGCTCGGGAGAGTCTTAGAAATAGAGAGGAAAATGTAAAATCCGTCACCAAACAAAGCAAGTCACTGAATTCAAAGTGGGTGACATGGTTCTCCTAAGAACCCATCCCCAACCTGAAGCGACCATTAATAAAATTAAAAAACTCTTTTTAATATATTCTGGACCATACGAAGTACAATCGATTGCAGGTACAAATTCATATGAACTTGTAGGAATAAATGATCGTCAATCTATTGGTAATAGGAATGTTTACGATATAAAGTTATGGAAACCAGGAATTACAGAAATGTGATTGATTGAAAGACAAATAAGTTCAAGAATACTGATTTTTATTTTAATTGAGTTTACCATTACTTAGAGAATTATTATTAATAATTTTAAAAAAGAATCCCTGTTTTCTTGTTTTTTGTTCAATTAGGTATTAGACTGTTACTGATTGTCAGTGACCTACTAATGTCCTGTGGGATGGGAAAAGAATGGTTTGTAGATTTAGATATTCTATTTGCATTTTCTTTATTAATATTAATTGTTAATTGTTAATCAAAAGTTGTCAGTCTTTGGTGCAGGACAATGTTCAATCTCTATCACTGTGTTTCTAGGGATGTGAACATTGTGGGGGGTAATGCACTCGATATGGGTTGCAGTCCTGGGTAAAAACGCCAAGTTACAGGAGTCCATTTTAGATTGTTGAAAAGTCATGTTGTTGTTGTTAGGGACTCAGTCGGTAATACTAGAGAGTAGACAGGAGAACGCGGCGTCAGCGGCGTCAGCGGTAGAAAAGCCAGCGTCTGATTATTATTGAAGAAGACCTAGAAGATCTATTAGATCAAGAATTTGAAACTATATTATTGAAGATAATTCTCCAAGAGAAATAGCAACAATACTGGACAAATTTCTTAGACTTCTGAAGGAAGGTAACATAAAACCAAATCAAAGAAGAATCATAATCCATACGGAGTACCGATGGAATAATATCATAGGGCCCAGAAGAAAGAAGCAAACTAAGTTTGTTATTAAGTTAAGATTTATGTTTGTATGGTAAGCACTGATTATAAATGTTAAAGATAAAAGGGTTATCGTTTTGATTTGAGGGTTTCACATAACCCATGTGAACTGAGATAAGGAATTTTGTTAAAACTCATAAGAGTCTTTTGTAAAAGAGCTGGTCAAATTGTTTTAAAGGCGCCCAACATTTAGCACGAGCACATGCACTTGAGCAAAATCGGCCGAGCCGTTTCAAAATGGCGGCCATTGGAATTTTTTTAAAATTTACGGAAAATTGACTATTTTTTGAACCCCTATATGAGCAAGATGGTAAAAAAAACTTTGAAATCAAATTAACAGGATTTGAAGAAAATTATTGGAAATTTGAGTTAATGCAATAAAATTAGCATATTTTCAATTAATAAGCCAGTGTCGTGGGTAGGAAAATGGTAAAAATGTGTAAATTTCTATAACCGTTTATGATTTTTGAAGAAATTGAAGCGAAATTTTTCATATTTTTTCCTTTAACATATAATTTGAAGTCTTAGCTTCAATTCGCCTCGATTAATGTAGCACTTTAAACGAAAAATAAAAAAGTTTCTCCATGGTGGTAAATTAGCTTACTTACGCTTATTTAAAATTATTAAAACGATGAAATGGTTTGCAATTTCTTTTTTATTTTTTTTTCACATTCAATTATGAATGGCTCTGAAAATTAGAAGAGCAATCGCAACGACAATTAAATCATCTACATGCGGGTGAAAAAAAGTTTTCAAATTGGTCTTTTAATAACGAAGATTTGACCAGTTTAAAAAAAAAATGTGTTGGTGGTATATGTACCTGACGTAATACATATACCCAATCAGCACTACAAATTTAAATCGCACCGTGGCTCAGTTCGTTATGCTCTTGCCTAGCAAACTGATGGTGCTGTGTTCGAATCCACGAGAGGATCACTTTTTTTTTTAGGTAGGTAGGTGGAGTTTTCCCAAAAAAAAATCGGAATTTTTTTTCAATATATTCATTATAAAAAGAAATAGGAAGAAAATATTTATTATTGAATCGCATAAAAATACACTATTTCTGCGATTGATGCGCAAGAAGGTTTTTTTTTAAGAGGGAGCATCGTTCTTAACTGTGTAGGTAAGACATAGTCGCTAATACATAGATACATATTTTAAAAGATTTCTTAAAATTACCTTCATATTGGCATTCCCTAATATCTGACCTTCCTAAATAAGCGATTTAAGTGTTTCCGACAATAATGGTCTGGTTCCTGTAATGAGTTAAAAATGCCGAATTTGCCATTTAAGCTCTCATTTTTTCCACCTTGTGACGTCGCACAGTCTGAGGTTCCGGCTTCACCGAACCGAGATTCTGCCGCCCGCGTCTATTGGTTGTTATGGTCTAAGGTAAAAAAAAATCACTTCGGCGATCAATGGGCGATTAGGCTTTTTTAAAATTTGGCTTAAGTACCTACTTTTAAAGTGAACACTTTGTAAATAATGATTGTTAACAAATATTTTATTACTCTCACTTCAGTGTAGTAGTAAGAACACGTGTTGATAATATTTTCTATATTCAGGTACTAGGTAATAGAAAATAATGATTTTCTGATGAAATCTTTTCCATTAATTAATGACGACACTTAATAAATAATAGGTATGCATTTACAACAAGAATCGTTTTTTTTATGGTCAATTTATGATGATCGATCATGCAAGTTCTTAAGCTGTTTGCAGTATAACAACGGTTATCAAGATTAGCGATAAGGGAAAATAAAGGAAAAATAACTAATTGTTATTATGTAATATTGTCAGGTGCATTTACTTATTAGTCAGTCACCGACGATGTAATTTAACAATAATAAAGTTGCTACGTTGTATAAAAAGCGGCAATGAATAATTATTTTAAGGTACGTAGACGTACAACATTGGCTTAATAAAGTTCAGGGGTAAAATCCTAACGAAAAGACTCCGATGTAATAGACCGATGTAATCTGATGTAATAGAATAGATGTAATAGGTGGGGTCCCATGAAGGTTTTTGTCCTCCCAATGCAGATAGATATAATTTTTCATTTTTATTTATATTTTAATAAAATATAAATAAAAAAAAATTACTTCTCTACATTGGACAAGTCAGAATTCTTATGAATAAGTGAGTTATATAAGTCAAAAAATGTCTGCCAAGTCCTTAAATCTCCGTCGAATTTCGGCAAATCCAACTTGGGCAAGCGATCATTAACTCTAGACTTCATTAGAGTGTTTTTACAACAACACGCTGAAAGTGGTTTTACCACTCGTTCACTGTGTCATGTGCTGCTATCAAAACGTTTTTGTATACCTAGTCTCGTGGATTTCCTTGGTAATTCGCGTGCATTGTATGAAGATGCGTTTGCGTTTGTTTTGCAACTGATAAAGCCTTTTCTAACATATAACCCATTATTATGTTGTACGAAGAAACAACAATAATAAATTATCGGAGTTAGACTTTATAAAATAACAAGTGCGAGAACCACGTGACAACGCTGCTCCAAAATAAGACCAATATTTATTTTGAATCAGGTACCTAAATAAATGCAAGCGTATTTTCAAGATGATAAATAAAACGCGGATAAGTAGAGACGATTGCGAGATTACAATAAAGCAGGGTGAAAACCAGTTTTCAGCAATAAGTCTGTGATTCTAAAATGCGAACACCTGCAGAAGCAACTTTTAAACTAGGTACCTAACAAGAAGCAAAAATGAAAATCAGTAGTATAGTAATTCACTTCGGGTGGTCACGGTCTACGGGGTGAATTTCAAAATGTTGGATTATGCCATTCCCTAGTCCCATATCAAGTACACAAATCCTCAAATTTTAAATTTTTTATGTTCAAAATTAAGCTCTATTTATTTAGGGGGTGGACATAAGTGATGGACCACCCTGTACAATATCAATGTTATTGTAAGGATATTTTCAATGCGGGGATTTTTACAAAATGCGATCAAATTTAATTCGTAATAAAATATATTTCAATTATTTGTCTGTGTGTGTAACTACAACAATAATCAATCAGGTTTTCAATAACGAAAAACTGCGGTAACCTGCGTATACAAAGGAATAGGCAAGCGGTGTCACAAATAAAATTTTTATTTTTATTTTAAAAGACAATTTTTAGAAATGTGTCACATATATGAATATTGATAACTGTATAAATTTAAAATCAGATATACAAAATTTAAATAGAATACATAGCTATATTTTGGACTTTGAAAAACACAAAAAAAATTTAAACAATTTATAGACAGGTACCTACCTAATTTGATAAGTAAATAAATACCTAATGAACATATATAAAAATAACTGTTAAAGTAGTACTGTTTAGATTCCTTTGTTTTGATTTTTGAGAAAATAATCCATTATTCAAAATGTTAAAAAAACTTTATGTCAATTTTTTTTTTTAATTATCATCAAAATTATTCATAAATGTTATTATTTATAAATATTTGGCATAAATTTACAACAGAAAAACTTGAACTTTATTACTACATATTACCTTTATGAAAGATTTTTAAGATTTCAAAGATGTTAATTTTATTTTGATCTCTTGTTGTAAGTATTTATCTTAAGATTGTTATATA
Source organism: Malachius bipustulatus (assembly GCA_910589415.1). Taxonomy (NCBI): domain Eukaryota; kingdom Metazoa; phylum Arthropoda; class Insecta; order Coleoptera; family Melyridae; genus Malachius; species Malachius bipustulatus. The sequence goes on from OU342632.1 coordinate 59,346,992, forward strand.
AAAAAAATATTGATTTCTTATAATTATTACAGTTCTCCTGATGAAGATCTGAAATTAAGATCGAAATATAGAGTTTAACAAAAAAGGATCACACCTTTTATTTGTGACACCGCTTGCCTTTAATTAATTTTCAAATATTCAAAGGAGTAGGTATACGAAGTTATGGAAGATATGGATTAATTATTACTAATAGATACCTACTTAAACACTAATAATTAATAATTGACCATTTGATTAAAAATTACTAATTTTTTAAAAATGTGAAATACCTGTGCGGGGACAGAAGGGCCTGATGGCGAAAAAATAAATGAACTTTATTATTTTTACCATAGAGCTGGTACAAAATCCGGCTCGGAGGACCAAAATGAATGATTCTGTCAATGGAGAACCAATCCAGTTAGAATTACCAAAATGAATGGTTCTCTTAATGGGGAACCAATCGGATGGGGGTTGATGTTAATTAGGAATTTTTTGTAGGTCGGCGTGTAAGGTCGAAAAGCTGGTTCGAAATCTAGACGAAGGACCAGGGTACATGATACACGACCGAGAGATAATAGACATGATTAATAATTGTTATGATTTTTAATTATTGTACTCACTGTTTACTTTCGTACCACTGACCGAACCACTGTGACCCGTGCGGGAGATACGAAAGTCTTCAAATAAATACGGTTTTTGCGAAGGGGGCAAGGTATTGCGTGTACCACAGCCACAAAGTGCGATCGGCCTTTTTAATCGGACACGGTAACGACGAATTTACGAATGCGGGAGCCGCGACGATTTCCACAGCATCTGACGAAGGGTGCTTGGTGGCTTGCTCGTCCTTGACGCTGCTCACTGCTCTGTCGCTAATGTCATCCCGACTCCGACTGGTGTTGGTGGTGAATGTTGGAAGATTAATTTTTACCACTCTTATTACGCGCATGAGTATGTCCTCTTGCCGTGAAAACCGTAATTTTATAGGGATGGGCAGCAAGGGTCATGCAAGTAAAGGATAAATAATTTATCCTGTAAATTGAATCCAAAGATTGAATTAAAAGTGCATCGAGATGACGGAACAGACTCCTCCCATTGAAAACATAATAATACCTTATTTGGAATACTTAATCATTATTTTCTTATTTTTTCCTCCCATAGTCCGTAATTTACTGTGCTAGATGCGAACGAGACCGGTAATTATAGCAAAGTATTCCGTCAGTGCATTTTTACAGTATTATACTGCTGGACAAAAAAATCAGGACAGTAGTAAAAAGACTTTGATGTTTCAAGAAAAATTCATGGTAAGGAAATTAGAGTTTGAGCTTGGAATGTACAATAATTATTATCAGTTGCGATTACTTCTTAAATTATATCGGTATATAAGTTGATTAGTTTGATTTAAAAAATTTAAAGAAAAAAAAATTAATGTCATAAATTTGAAAAGTAAAGGTGTCCGGATATTTTTGCCCAGCAGTGTATTTTCCACATGGATATGACTTGAAACTGTCCAGAATCTGAAAAGTGGGGTCGTTTGTCATTGTTGGGTTCTCTCTCGCCTGAAATTTACTACCCCTACGCTTTTGCTTTTCTTATTTTGTTTTATTGAAATTTCAGGGGAGAGAGAACCTAATAGTAACCAATGACCTGACTTAACATTTTCGGGTCAGCTCTGGTCATCCATGTGACAAACATAGGTTGGTTGCACGAACCTAATTGAAAATCTTTCAGATAATTTGCTGATTTTAAATTGCAAATTTTGAAAATTTTGTGAATATTTTCAATGATCTTTTATTTTTTATCGTTAATTAATTTTTCTAATAGGAAGTAGAATTTATTTCCAGCAATCGAATATTTTGATAATATGAGGCATATTAAAATTGGTGATTATCTGACAGATTTTTAATTATGTTTGTTCCACCGGGCAATAATGTTGTCAAAATACTTTGCTGTAATCAAGGGCTCATTGCTATACAGTGATCACAATGATCCCGAAATGGCGGACACGAACAGCACTACAGCATCCATTGTGGATTAAAGATTCTAAGTTCTTTTACTATTTTCTCCAGTATGGCTCCCTTAAGAAGATATGACCACTTTTATAGAAAATAAAGTCACAACACTGCACTGGATACCCTTCTTCACGGAGAAAAATAATGTGTAGGTCTACAATACTCTGATAGATGTTACTATGGAAAGATATGAAATGAAAACACAACAAAGCTTAAAACAATAATCGTTGCGCGGATACAAATTCGATAATATTATTCAAAATCTCTAATTCGAACAACGATGCCACATGCCACATTGAAAAATTTTGTTGAACCCAGGGAATAGGTAAACTTGTAATGTCTGTACAAGTAAAGGAATGCCTGTAATTCCGTTCACGATAATAAAAATAAATAAAAAGCAAACACTATCGTAATAGTTATGTCAAATCATGTGCTTTGCCAGCGGAGGTTGCTTAAATTTGACTGCCATTTCGATTTAAATTTTTGAAAAAGGACACCTATATCTCGGTAACGAAGCAGAGGAACCCATTTTTGTTTTAAATTTACAGTCTTTTTGAACATCCTCTACAACACCCTGTATACTGTGTCCGCCATTTCGGGATCAGCCTGTATACTTGTATGTTGTATACAGGGTGATCCCGAAATGGCGGACACGGACAGCACCACAGCATCCATTGTGGATTAAGGATTCTAAGTTTTATTTACTGTTTTCTCCAGTATGGCTCCCTTAAGAAGATATGACCACTTTTGTGGGAAAAAAAGTCACAACACTGCACTACCCTTCTTAAGGAAAAAATTATGTGTAGGTCTACAATAATACCCAGATAGATATTACCATGGAAACATATGAAATGGAAAGTTCAACAATGTTCAAAACAATAATCGTTGCGGGGAAACATATCCGATAATATTATTTAATAGTTATTTATGCAACAAGTGCATAAAGTGGTACTTTTTTTCACGACTGGGAAGTTTGACCGCATGAGCCGCAGGCGAATGCGGCAATCCCAGAAGTGAAAAAAGGCACTTTATGCATATGTTGCATACAAAATTTTATCTACGAGTGACTTGAACTAGAACGAATATAAAATTTAAAAAAAAAACTTTCCAATGCATTCATATCTTGTGTAAGTGTTTCTTTGAAGCTATTAACGCTTTTTTCTTCACATCAGTTCATAAAGGTGACATAATAATATATTGCTTAATATACACTTCTTTAGATTTTTGAGGTAGGTACCTAGGTACCTAACAGATTTTGTGCAGCCATATTTGATTGAATAATAATTTCTTCTAGTGCGGAAGATATTTCATTTATGATTAAATGTAAACATAAAATATTAAAATATATAAATTATATAGACACATTTGATTGAAAAATAATTTCTTCTGGGGTAGAAGATATTTCATTCATTGAATCATCTACAATGGTATCCATTTCAGGTAACTAAACGACGCAAAACACAAAATATTAATTGTACATAGATCTGGCGCTGGCGTTCTGCTAATAAACTGGTGGTTCAGTGTCTCGTGTTGGATCGTTCCACTCCGCTCCGCTCCGCACTAGAACTTGTACTCGTGCAGAGTGCAGCAACGTAACGTGTCAGATTTAGCGTTAAATAATGAACCGCTACGGCACTTTATTACACTCCTTCTTACTTTATTTCACTCTTCAATATAATCATACATTTTATGAACTAAGAAACGTCTAAAAAGTGCATTTTATGAATCACTCGTAGATAAAATCTATTTTAGTTGCATTGTTGAGCTCGAATTTGAACAACGATGCCACATTGAAAAATGTTGTTGAACTCAGGGAATAGGTAAACTTTGAATGCCTGTAATTCCGTTCCCGATAATAATAAAAATGAAAAGCAAACGCTATCGTAATAGTTATGTCAAATTATGTGCTTTGCCAGTGGTGGTTGTTTAAATTTGACTGCCGTTTTGATTTAAAGTTTAGAAAAAGGACACCCTATATCTCAGTAAGGAAGCCGAGGAAACCATTTTTGTTTTAAATTTACAGTCTTCCTGAACATCCTCTACAACACCCTGTATACCGTATCCGCCATTTCGGGATCACCCTGTATACAAGGCTAAATAGATGTATTTCCAATTTTAAATTTGTTTTATTTTGTTCCAGATGGTACTTCCGTAAAATAAAACGCATAGAAGCCGAGAAAAAACTGTTGCTTCCTGAAAACGAACACGGTGCTTTCCTCATTCGCGATTCTGAAAGCAGGCATAATGACTACTCTTTATCCGGTAAGTTAGTTAACAGTTCATTGTCGCATGTTAATGATGAGAATTTTATCTAAAGACGGTAAGACACGGTAATTCACGAGACGTAAGATCCGTGAAAATTTAGGGATGGGTAATACAGCAACCCAATTACAATATCACTATTCTGCATGAAAATTTGAAGTGAACCCCTTCTGCCCCAATCTTTTTCCTAAACAAAGGGATCTAAACAATGGCGCTTCCGGTGCGGTAAGCTCAGTCTTAGCGGCAAACATAACCTCGGGGCACCGGCCGCACCCTGTTGCATTGAGCTTTACTCCTTGCATGCGGGAAGTGGAGCAACCTTTCTCAGCCACTCCTGGGACATCCATGGAGTGTGTAAAACAAAAATGCTCTGACGAGGAGAACCAAAACCTCGATCTCCAGGCAACTGAAGAAGCTATGGAGATCGGTTCTAATCCGAATCCAAGAAACAGCTTGATTCCGCTGGACCAAGAGGACAAACAAATTTCCCCTGAGAAAAAGGATTTTTTAGCAAATATATTTCTATGATTATTAAATTTTTAACCAAGACCATCTTTTTATTGTTAATGTTAAGCCGGCAGCACTCGATAGATTGATTGACTGTAACTGGAGCACTCGCGCATGAAGGATTCTCACACATGGATTTAAAAGAGATAAACCCAGGAAAATATATTTATTTATATTATTTAATATAAATTATTATATTAAAGTGTATTGTATTTGTATTGTATTTGTATTTTTGAGGGTGATCAAGTTACTACGACCTAAAAGATCTATTGTATCCCCTCTACTGTGCTTCGCCTGGTGTGGAATCCCTTTAGTGAAGCACCCTCTCCAAGTCCGTTTCCTTGAGAAACTTCAGGATTTGAGAGGATCAAGGTCGGGTAAATTCCCTGCCTCTAGCTGGTGGTGGCCCAGAACATTACTTCTTTTGAGTTCTATCGCATCGCAGTTGAGCAGCAGGTGACGTGGTGTCTCGTCTCCTTTACCGCAGAATCTGCAGACGCCATTTTCTTCTATGTCTAACTTCCTCAGGTGTTCCTTGAGCTTGCTATGTCTCGTTAGGAATCCCGTCAGTGTTCTGAGACGTTCCTTGCTGAGGTTGAAGAGTATCTTCGACCTCTCGGTTAAAATTCCCGAGAAGTTCTTTGGCTTGTCTCAACCCCGAGAGGTTTCTCCAATGGGTTTCTCTCAGTTTTCTTCTTCCTTTTGGAGTTCTGCCTTGAAGAAAGTATCTTTGAAGCCACAGAATGGTTCTGGTCCTATGAAGGGTGTCGATGCTCCTTTTCTTGCCAATGAGAGGGCATTCTTCTTGCGTTCGAGGTGGTCTCGAGCACATGCAAGGATTGTTTAGATTGCCGACTGTCTTGACGGGTGACAAACCCCGCTCGGTCAGCAGTCTGTTTTGCGGTGATGTCCCGCGATTTCTTGTTTTTTTTGTTTCTTACCATGGTTGATCCCACGAGTAGCTAGGGCAGGGTGTTCCACCTATGCAGAGCCCCGCATGCAAAGGTGAGAGGATTGATACAGTGGGGTGCCCCCTGGTGCCCCAAGGTTGAATCCAGTAGGGCTGGTCTTCTATCCAGTCACGCATCCCATCAGCCTGGACCCCCGCCTTAGGACTTAGGTTTTTTAGCGAGGTTGTCTCCTCTTGGTTCCGGCGATTAAGCCCAGACCCCCACATCTCTCTGTGCGCGGAACGTGACCACGACAACAGATGATACGGTATGTCAGATAGTCCACAGTCGGACATCTCTGGCGCCGTTTCCCCTAGTGCAGACCTTAAGTCACGACACGACAACTAGGTTAGGGGAGGTGGTCCGCGGCAGGGCTTTGAGCTACCAGTCTAGAATTTTACCTCCGACGAGCTCTATCACCGCTGCTAACCTTACTCACTTCCGCTCATTGTAAGGCCTTCCCCCTATCCGCGACCTGGGGGTATATTAAAGTGTAATTGGCCTGTGTTTGTTAATTAAACGTCTTTTAGTTTCATGAATATAACTTTACACAAGGCCACGTTTCATCTTTGAATAAAAAGAATATGTGAATTATACTCCACTCCCCATTATTGATTGAACTAAGTAACTGTAATCTATTCTGAATGGCAATAAAAACTAAATTACAAAGTAATTGAACAATAATTTATAAAAATTCATCAACATTATCACCCTGCAGTATGCAGAAGCAGTTTCATTCGTAATTTCAATTTCGTAACAATATATCACCCATGCAAGCACTCGCTATATGAGGGAATTGCTCACGTGCACGATAAGTCACCTAAAGGTACGATAAAAAACTAAACGGCTTAGGTAAAAAACCAATCTTGTAAATTGTAGTGGGAGGCCTTCTGTAGGTGTGCACTGCGACCTGTTGAGATCTATTGTGCCCTCCCTATAGCTACAGCTCCTCTTCCAGCTCTAGGTGTTTTACCAACTTCCAGAGACTGTTGGGAGACCTAATGTAGTTCTCTGGCGTAGATCTTTCAGCGCCTAAGTGCTCCGTCGTTTCTTCGAAGCGGAAGCGGCATTCGCCGTCGTCTTCCCCTCCGACCCTGGTTGCCTCTGCCCTATGGCATCTGTTCCATTTGGCCAGAGTTTATGAGAGCATCCACTCTTTTATGCTGCATCTCTTGAGGCTTTTTTCACCCCGCAGTAGGGTTCGGGTCCAATGGGGGCAGTCTCTGATCCCTTGCGGGCCAGTATATCCGCCATCTCGTTACCCTCTAGCCCTGAGTGCCTTGGTATCCATACCAGGGTGACATTGTTGGAGACAGATATGTCCTCCAGGGCATTTCTGCAGTCCATCACGTTCCGTGATGTGATTACTGACGAGGCCAGTGCCTTTAAGGCACCTTGGCTGTCAGTACAGATCGCTATTCTTGATTTCTGTAGCATAATGCTCGATAGCTACCGTCTCGGCCTGAAACACTGTAGGTGGTCTCGTAAGTATAAGGACAATTAATAAGTCGAGTTGTTCACCCATCGTCCTGACAGTTGTCAAGTCTGGAGCGCCCGAGAACCCAAATAAAAAGTTTCGACTCAGACAGCAACATACATCCAACCAGAGTTCCAAAAGCACGGACGGCCGTTTCGGTCTCATTAGACCTCGTCAGCGTACTATATTGGGATCCGGAAGGATATGAATCGCTGTATGAATCGACACTCTCTTATGGATCGGAATTCACCCGGTTTCCAGTGACCTCAAGAAAGAGCGACATCTATCAAGATAAGTCAAAGGCTCCGAGATAAATTCCAAAGCGTATTATGGGTTGCAGACACTCCAGGGGCTAGAGACTGACATCAAATATGCATATTAAATAGCCAAGTATACTCAAATGATCATACATAACAAACGGTTTTGTTATGTAAATCAGCAGCTTATTCCAATCAACTTCCCCAAGATATCAAAAAATATATCACAAGCATGACTGATATTGTTGAATGTAGTACACATTACATAAATAGGAGATTTTAGATATAGGTTCGTTCTGGCAGTTTGAGTGCTGAATGTAACCTGGTGCCTAGCGTTAAGTCTAGAAACATGTATGTCTATCTGATCCAACAAAACAGCGCAATCAATATTACCATTCACTAAATTAAACAAGAACGTAACACACGACAGCTTTCTTCTTAGTTCGAGACTGTGGAAACCAAATATGTTCAAAAGAATACAATGATCGAAGCCAGTTGGCGGGTAGATTCCGTCCACTTTAAACTTCGGATATTTAAGATATTTAAGAAATAGATATATGTGTAATTGTGGAAAATTGATTAAAACCTCTAGAGCTGCAGTTGGGGTTGCCTTCATTGCTCCTGTTATGCTCAGGCAGGCTAACCGTTGAGTTTTTTCCAGGAGCTTTTGCGCCTGCAGCTACGTGGTCTTCATCCACCATACCACTGACCCGTAGGTTATCATCGGTCTTACGACCTGAGTGTATAGCCACTGGGTCATTTTAAGGTTCAATCCCCAACTTTTGTCACAGAGTCTTCTGCATCTGCCTAGGCTTATGGCAGCTCTCTGGGCTGTTCTAGTAAGGTGTTGATTCCGTCTAAGTCTCTGGTCGAATATTATTCCTAGATACTTCGCTTCTGTTGCATATGGAATCTCCTCCCCGTTTAGTTACAGTCGATGTAGTGCGACAAGATTTATCTTTATGGTAAATCACTATGGTTTTGGACAGGTTGATGGAGAGTCGTTCCTCAGTGTAAACCAGTGGTTAACCTTGTTTAGTGCTGATTGCACCCTCTCCGAGATCGTAGTCAGGAACTTGCCCCTCACCACGACTCAAGTACCCTTGGATCATCCGCTTATCCAAGGGAGCAGAACCTCTCATTGGTCAGCGCGTTCTTGAAAGGTCGTCGACCAAGACAGTCCACGGCAGAGGAGACATGACCCCACCTGCGGACAGCACCTGGTCGTTTTTAAGGTCCTGGAGGCACCTAATTCCGAGAAGATTTGCCTAGTTATAAGGCTTTCCTCAATCCATCGGCAGACGGTGTTTGGTACTCCATTCCCTTGTATTGCTCTGATCAGGGACCCGGTCGTGGCGTTGCTAAATGCCCATTCCACGTCCAGGAACAGAGCGACGGCTGTTTCTTCGACCTCGAAATAAGCCTGTTAAGATCATCTAACGCAAGGTCAGTTGACTTGCCTGGTTGGGAAGCATATTGGTGTTGGCTAAGAGGGTCCGTATCCCTAATGTATATTTCAATAACCCTCTCCAACGTCTTTAGGAGGAACTAGGAGAGGATGATAGGTCGGTAAGCCCTGGAAGTGAAGTCATTCGTCTACCTGCTTTAGGTATGAACACTACTTTGACCCTCCTCCAGGGCTCGGATATGTGTTTCAGCGCTATGCTTGGACCTGAAGATTCTGATAACGTGGAACGTGAGCACCCTGTTTCCTTTTTGTAGGAAGGCGGGGTAAATTCCGTCGGGTCCTGGGGACTCGAACGGTCTGAACCCCTCAAGTGCCCATTCGAGTGTTCCAGGTATAACTATGGTTCTGGCCACTGTCCAGTCTAGTCGACTAGGGCCATTGAGTTGATCTGTTTGATCACATTCATTACCATCAACTGGAATTGAATCCGGGAAGTGGGTTTCCATGAGGAATAGGTCCCGTCGGTCTTTTTGAGGGTATCTATATGTCCCCCAGTACCGTCCTTTGCCAATATTTTGTGTATTCTTGCGCAAGACGTGGTAAGAAACCACATCCTCGCAGAAGCTCCTCCATGAGCTTCGTTTGGCTTTTCGTATTTCTTTATTATTTATTATCCTAGGTGAGAAATATTCTGTAAGTTTCTCATTTTTGGTTTCGCCACAGAATAGGTACAATTCTATTCAAAACTAATGAAAGCTCATCTCAAATCATGGCGGATTCTATGCGAAATCTATGCGCCGAGTAGAGGCGCGAACTCGGTATTTTTATTGAAGTTTATATTTTGATTGTACCTATTCTGTGGTTTCGCTTAGCTCTATTAAAGGCTTTTCATACTTGCTACCGTAAGGTTTCCAGAGTACTGCTCCACCAGACTATACTAGATATATTTCATATTGACGTTGCTTGGCAGTTGGCTTGCAAAATTGCCGCACTAACCTTTAATGAGCTGGTAAATCCAGCCCATTGGGTTTTTCTGGGATTACAGAACACCATCATCTGTATGGAGGGAGTATCAATGTCGAATCTCATGTGTCCAACACGATGGTTCCGTGGATACATGCCAGTTTTGCACATCATCAATCATGCGGAGAGAGCATAGTGTTATGTTTAGTACTTCCTTTCTCGCGCGAGTTTTGAAGGTTGGTTCGTTACCTACGTCACTATATCTCCAATGATGAGGTGGAGTCCGTTCCTCCTGCCGTGGGTCACCGCTGCCTGTAGGGATTCCGGTCGGCAGGCGTCCTCGCTCGCGAAGTAGACTGAGCATACTAGCCAGCTTATAACACCTACTTCGGTTTTAACAGCTAATATAGCTGCAACAAAATCACCGGAGCAGAGTTCCGTAATCAAGGTACTGATATTGTTTTAAGCAGAATGCATGCACGCGGTCTTAATACTGACCTGTTGTATAGTAGGAGAGAGTTTATGGCACCAAGTCCTCTTATTTCTTTCCCATGGGTCCATGGTTCCTGCAGCAGAACCACATCCAGCCCCCCCCCCCCCCTCACCCCCCCCCCCCCCCCCCGTTCAAACCTGCTCCTACATGCTACATGCCACCGCCTAGCGGTTTTGGCATGGTGGACATTGGCTTGGCCTCCACGACAAAACAGTGCAGGGGGGGGGGAGCTGGGGAAAGGGTACACCTCCCACTCCAGAGCCCCGCATGAAGTGAAAGGGGCTGCTTACAACCGGGTGCGCCAGGTGCCCGGAGGTTAGGTCCAATATAGAGACTGGATCTTGTATCCAGCCACGCATCCTGTCAGCCTGGACTTCCACCTTGGATTTAGGTTTTTAATGAGGTTGTCTCCTCTTGGTTCAGGCGATCAAGCCGAGACCCCCGCGAGCCCTTTAGCTGTGAGACATGACCACAGACCCAAGGGGGCGCGGAGACTGTGTTCAGACCTCCGGTATCGTTTGTCCCCAGTGCAGGCCCTTAGTCACGATACGACGACCGGGCTGGGAGAAGTTAGTGGCGACTCCGAGTCTTACATCGGCCGAGCACCACTGGCTCACTTACGTTCTTTGCAAGGTCCTTCCCTATCCGCCACCTGGGATGCGCCCGATGGGTACCTCACTCCATACGGGATTCACCGATCTTATAAAGGCCTTGTAAATACTATTTCGCGAAGCTAGATGAACGGTCAGCCCTTTGACTCCAACCACTAGAGAGTACCAACGATTCTTTGAAAAATGTGAGAGAATCCCCCATATAGCGAGTGCTGGCGGGTTAATTAAACTTTTGTTTTAATGTTTAAAATGAAAACTAATCCAAAGTGAAATTTTCTTGCAGTTCGAGATGGCGACACTGTGAAGCATTATCGGATCAGACAGTTAGATGAAGGAGGATTTTTCATTGCCAGACGAACAACATTCCGAACTTTACAAGAATTAGTAGAACACTACAGTAAGGATGCCGACGGTCTTTGTGTCAACTTATGTAAACCTTGTGTACAAGTAAGCATTTTATAAATTCTGTATTACTACTTATGTTATTAGCAAAAGATAACTGATGTTTTTTAAATTTTATTGGCCTCAAGTACTTTATATAAAGTGTACCGTTCTGTATAATAACAAATCGTCACTTGAAAACAGAAATAGCCCAAGCCCAAAAAATATGTTTTTCAGGAGGTTTATTTCACCTGAAATCTTAAAATACACATCTATTTTGATATAAAAAATGTACAAGTATTTTAAATTTTGCACTATTTCAAATGCACCATTATTTAAATAAGAAGTAAGTTAAAAAGTACGAGCAACAAAACATCGACTGGCTCTAAGCCTTGGAAGAGTGAGACAAAAGATAAGGCATGACTTCTACAAATTTTGTATTTATTTGACATGCAGTAGTTCAGATAAAAATCTGAACTTCAAATTAAGGTTATGGTTGTGTTCCTGATAGTTTACAAGCGCCTCATGACCCTGGCTTGTTTTAAGCTAAAAACAGGCGTACATTATACGAGTAGGTAACCTTATGGTCAGTGCAGGAAAAGATGCACTGCCAACGCAGATCAATAAAGATATCCAAGCGGCTCTAAAAGCCCTTAGCTCCAACCACTGCAATTGGTCTGGAACTGTCAATTAACCTTGAATGCTCCAGCAAAGAGCAACGAAGTAACTCTGATCTGGATTCCGGGCCTTGCTGGGATATGGAGAGAATGAACTTGCTGGCTATCTAGCCAGGAAAGGTGCCGAATACAAATTTATCGGACCAGAACCAGCATTTGGCGTATCACCGGATATTGCCAAAACAATAATACGAAACTGGGCTGAGAGGGAAGTCCTCCAGTACTGGCAAAACTTACCAAGATTGGACCATTCGAAGGCCTTTATACAAAGTACTTCGAAAAAGAGGACCAAAGAACTATTGGGGCTCAACAGGAAAGAACTGAAGCCCTAATAGGCTATACAGGGTGTTTGGTATAAGAACCAACACAGAGCAGGGGCGTGTAGGAGAACCCAAAATATGATGATTGAACGCAACTTATCTCTATAATACTAAGTTGCGTCCCTGATAAGTTATAGGGGTTGAAAGTGGGGTTTCAAATTTTGAAATAAATTAATATTTCAGTTGTACCTGAACCACGGTGTAAGATATATAGGTGAGTGAACGAAGCACGTATTTCAACAGTAAAGCGCGAAATGAAAACCTGAACCTCAGTGTATGAGAGAGTCTTGCCAGCTGGGCTCTGACCTTTTGCTCTTACACATGCAAATTGCCATTATCAGGCTGTCATGCTACTCAATTTTATTTTTTTCTGAAGAAGCGATAAGCAAAAATGGGTAGAAACTGTGATGTACCTAATTGTAGAAGTTGATGCGATGAAACTATAACGGGTATTTCATCGAGTGACATCTTAACATTTAAATATTAATAAAATTAGAACACAAGAGCACGCGTTTATCAGCGAATATGCGTGAATCATTTATGCTAGCGCTTGTGCGCTTGTCCGAGTGAAGAGTACAGCAGAACTAACCATTGCGAGCGAGAGCAACAAAACAAATGGGTAAAACAGATGTAACGTGACGATATCGGGTCGCACTGGGGAATCTTGTTCCAACACCTTAGTTATCTTACACCGTGACCTGAACTTAGGAAAATCAAATTTGGTACATGTTGTGAGTGTACCAAGAGCATTAATTGACAGCAAGTAGAGTTAAATTGTAGCATTTTAAAGGATTGATAAGGGTTGATGTCTTTTTTGTCTTGTTATTTTTCAAAAAACTTTGTCGTTTCAAACAAAAACCCGATGTTACCTATTTAAAATCACTGAAAATTCAAAAGTTGGCCTTGAGATCAACCGTCAAACTTGACGATCATGAAGAAAACTCATCTGAGTACTTACTGGTTGCTGAGTGTTTTGAAAATGACCGGTGGCAACAATGAGCAGTTATTGGCTGGAGTAGACGTCAATTTTCGACAAAGGATTAATTTATGCCTGCGGGAAAACAGTGTTCATTTTGAACAGTTTCTAAAGTGATCGGAGTGCATTTTTTCTTCTGTTGTTTAAGTTATTTGTTTTATTATTTAATTATTCTTAAAAAATAAATTATTTTAAAGCCACTTTTGAATTTTCGGTGATTTTAAATAGGTAACATCGCTGCAATACGTGTTTTAAGTTATTCGGGTTTTTCTTGGAAACGACAAAGTTTTTTGAAAAATAATAAGACAAAAAAGAGTTTTAAAATTAAATTCCTCACAAAATAAAGTAATAACTTTTTAGGTGGGTCAACGGGTTAAAAAATTCTGTTACATTTTAATGATGCATCAACCCTTATCAATAGGCTTACCATAATTTGAAATCCCAAACCGGGATAAAAAATGAATAGAGGCACAACTACAACAGAGCCTAGGGTTGACTTGTAGAAAGTCTTTTTTGTGTTTAAAGAGTGGTCAACGCTAGAGTCTAACCAAGGGGTCTGGGGGGTATGGAATAAGGAGTGTCCCTGGGTACCCCCCCCCCCCCCCCCCGAATAATTTTTTTTTAAATTACTCACAAAGTGTCCATTTAAACGCATTTTTTATTTATTTAAATGTGAGGCATTTTAAATCATTTACTAGAAACCAGGAAATGGCGCTTGCCGGTAGGACGCCGTGACAAGTGACTCAAACCGGGACGTATGATAAGACTACTTATCAACTCTCAAAATGCTACAATTTAACTCTACTTGCTGTCAATTAATGCTCTTGGTACACTCATAACGTGTACCAAATTTGATTTTCCTAAGTTCAGATACAACAGATTGGGTGGAGTGCTAGAACGCTAATTGAAGATTTGTCAGATAATTATTGATTTTAAATTGCACATTTTGAAAATATGGTGAATATTTTGAATGATCTTTCATTTTTTATCAGTAATTAACTCTTCTAAAAGGGAGTAGAGTTTATTTCCAGCAATATCAGACCAACATTTTGATAATACAGGGCATTTTAAAATCAGTAATTATCTGGCAAATCTGTAATTAACGTTCTAGCACTCCACCGATTAAGTTATTTGGAAATTTGAAATCCCACTTTCAACCCCTATAACTTCTCAGGGGTCAACTTAATATAGAGATAAGTTGCGTTTAATCACCATATTTTGGGTTCTCCGACACGCCCCTGCTCTGTGTCGGTTCTTATACCAAACACCCTGTATACTGGGCACTGCAAGCTAAATCATCATCTGCACAGGATGGGTTTAGCGATCAGCGCTCAATGCCTGTGTTTGGAGGATGACGGAACAGCAAAACACATCCTATGTGAATGTCCCGCTTTGAGAAGGACCAGATTACAAATCTTCGGGAGAGACTCTCGCACTGGAGGACCTGGATACATTAACAACAATAAAGGTGGTCAGCTTCCTCAAAGAAGCTGACCTAATTTGGTTAATGTAGCACGACTAGATGTGAGCCACAATAGACCTTCTGGTCTCAGTGGAGGTGTCACAATGGCCCACTCACGATAAATCTAATCTAATCTAACCTTACGGTCTAATTAAATAATATTTTTTTAAAGGAGAGATACATAACCTGTCAATGATCTAACTGGTCAGGTCAGAACTCTTCCTTTGAAAAAAAAAACAATAAAAAATGCGTCACCACTTTTGTTAGCCTCAAAAGAGCCAGTCGGGAGACACTTTTTGATTTCAGATAGTTCAGTTTGTGAAGTGGATAGTTCCAATCTTATGATTTGCATATCGGCATATGTTACAAAAGTCATGGCCTATCGTCAGTCTCAGAGTTCTTATCGAGGGGGGGGAGAGGGGAGGGGATGCTTTGAAGTAAATGATGTGCTATTCAACTGTGTAACTGTGAAATGTTTTCCTCTCAATCTAAACGCCACATCTTTATCCATTATGACAAAAACAATTTTAATAATTTATTGCAATGCGTATGAATACAAAAAAGAACAAAATATTTATAACAACACCGTAGGTAGGTAGGTCTAATGAGTATAAAGACAATTAATAGCCTGTCGAATTGGAGTCGGGTATTTCACCCATCGTCCTGACAGTTGTCAAGTCTGGAGCTCCCGAGAACCCATATAAAGATCTTTATTCTCGGGCGCTCCAGACTTGACAACTGTCAGGACGATGGGTGAAATACCCGACTCCAAGTCGACAGGCTATTAATTGTCTTTATACTCATTAGACCTACCTACCTACGGTGTTGTTATGATCGTTTGAGTGTACTTTGGCTTTTTAATATAAAAATATGTATATGTAGTTTAAATATTTACTACATTTTTTATCAATTGTAAAACAGCTATTGGCTTATAATCATAACAACATACCAGATCGTATCAAAAATACTACATCAACTTTAATTATTCCCTTTCAAATAATTTATTGAAATACTTTCCTTTTTCTTTTTGCTTCACAGCCAAACGTCGATGAGGTATGTTAACATAAGCATTAATTCTGTATAAGAAAGTAACTTTATCTCGTTGGCAAACTTCATTTAGTTTAGATTCTTTAAATTAATTTAATACACATTGTTTCTTAGTGTGTAGCCTTAATTGCACATTTATGTTTTCCCTCCATAGTCAATAGCTGTTTTTATTTGACTTTTCATTCTCAATAAAATGCTTATGTTTATAGGTTGAGAAACCTCAGCCAGAAGGGTTATCCCACCGTACTCGTGACCAGTGGGAAATTGAGCGGTCCTCTCTTAAATTTGTCCGTAAGCTGGGACATGGGCAGTTTGGTGAGGTATGGGAAGGTATGTGGAACAATACCACTCCGGTGGCCATTAAAACCTTGAAACCGGGTACTATGGATCCCAAGGATTTCCTTGCTGAAGCTCAAATCATGAAAAAACTGAGGCATCCTAAACTCATACAACTCTATGCTGTCTGCACTGTCGAAGAACCCATTTACATCATCACAGAATTGATGAGAAACGGCTCCTTACTAGAGTTTCTACAAGGCAAAGGCAAAGGACTGAAACTGCAAGCCTTGATTGATATGGCGGCACAGATCGCAGCCGGTATGGCGTATCTGGAGTCTCAGAATTACATACATAGGGATCTGGCAGCTAGAAACGTGCTCGTAGCTGATAGTAATGTGGTGAAGATTGCTGATTTTGGATTGGCCCGACTTATCAAAGTATGCTTGTTTCTGATTACTTACTTTTTTATGTCACTCTCAAACTTTTGCATTCTAATATTTTTTTAATCCGTATTTAGGAAGACGAATATGAAGCGAGAGTGGGTGCTAGATTCCCGATAAAATGGACTGCTCCAGAAGCGGCAAATTATAATAAATTCTCAATCAAATCTGATGTTTGGTCATTTGGAATTCTGTTGACTGAATTAGTAACCTTTGGAAGAATTCCCTATCCAGGTAGGTGCTTTTTTTTCATGCAAATGTTGCTTTTTGGGGTCTAAGAATGACCGTTAAAATTTGTCTATTAACAGGCATGACGAACGCCGAAGTTCTACATCAAGTTGAGCATGGCTACCGCATGCCACCTCCGCCAAACTGCCCTACAGGGCTGTACGATATTATGCTTGAGTGTTGGAATCGTGACCCGATGCGGAGGCCGACATTCGAGACACTCCAGTGGAAACTGGAGGACTTTTTCACAATGGAAGGAAGCGAATATAAGGAGGCATCTGCCTACTGAGGACACGCCCACCCTCCCGCCGACTGGTTGTGCAACTCTCTGGAAGTGCATTATCACTAGAGATGGGAGCGGTGGGGTATCTATGCCAGAATAGATATGCCGCGGGGATTAATTATTGTTGTCGCATTTCTCCATCTGGCTACTAGCCTATTGGGTGTTATATTTTGACTGTAACCTGTTTAGTGAATGTTTGGAGTAAGAGTAAAGTAATATTTTTGCAATATACATTTTTTCTAAGCACCAATACTTTTAACGATGTTATTTTAATTTTTTATATAATGTTCAACTGTCTTAAAAATGGAAAGCTATCTTTTTTAATTTGGAGCCAAACCCATCTGCCAGGCAATTTGTAATATTTAAGGCAGCAGAATGGTGCAGCAAAAGTTGAAAATCATTCTCAGATTGTTACTTGGTTCTTTCTGATTAACTTGCAGTCTGAAAGAACTTCCTATTTGAATATGTATTTATGAAATTGTTAAATAAGTGGACTTCTTAGTACCTAGCAATCTTTTATGTTTTGTAATTATTATTATAAACACATTTTAAGATACAGGATTTCTACTCTTTTGGAAGTTCTATTACAAAATATAGAATATAGGGCATAGCTTGTAACTATTAAGCTATTTTAAATTTAGAAAAATTAATTCGAATGGGGAAATCAGGATTTATTACCAGCTTAATACCATTGCCAAAGGTGATAAATTGATAAATTTTGGAGTTACTTTTGTTTGAAATGTATGTAAAATGTTTTCAAAAAACTCTATGAAATTAAAGCTTCTGCTGAGGCAAATTAAGGCATTGTGATTTTGTTATAAGATACAATTCTATAAAAATTTCCAATGAAAGCGACTAAAGTATAAAAAAATAATGAGAAACAAACAACAATTCCAGAGAAAGCAAAAAACATCAAATTTCCTGTCCTCAAAAATATCGATCTCATGATAAAATTGACTCCATAACCATTTCATTTTATTGAAATTCCAAAGGGGAGAGAGTTCAATGACCAAATGCCTCCTCAGGTTCTACCCAGTTGCTAGTCATCTCTTCATCATCATCTGGTCATCAATTTAAGCTGCATTTTTTACATCGAAAAATCAAGTGGTTTCCATATCAATGATTTGAAATAGAGGGTTACATTTGTCTGATGTTACAACTTCGTGCAGGTCTTGTGGTACTATAGCCTTCATTACTCTCTTTCTTTTTTCAATGAGACCAAAATCTCTATCACAAGGCATGTAGCTGTGACCACCACTTACTAAGAAGTTATATTCGATGGAATTAAAGACACCGTGTACAACCAAAATGACCAACACAAAAATGACCATACGGTTTTTATTTTGGCCTGCACAGTTATCACTCCACAAGACCAAATTTCTCTTTTGAGTAACATTTCCATTGTTAAAAGCTCTCAGCAAGCAAGAAGCAATTTCATCCTCACCACGTCCTGCTATAGCTTCGTTCCACATACACATATATCCATGGTTGATGTCAGCTACATGGATACCCATATTATAACAAGATAGCTGCGATAAATAAAACATGTCGCTGTGAGTCAAAGTAGGGACAAACATTACTTGCTGCATATCAAAACTTTTACAACATGTTCTACTATCAGGTTGCTGACATTCAATCGTCTGTGTTTTGAGCAGTTTTAAACTTTTCTCTACTTTCCTTTGATGAATTTCAAGTTTATTTTTAGCGGAGCTCTTTGGATTTGCTTTTAATTCGCAGTTAAGTTTATCGCAGGTGTGGCATGTGTCAACCCCTGGGCGGCAAAAACTTGGATTGAGAAAGTCTTTCTTAAATACACTGACATAATACCTATTTATAGGTCACTGAAGAATTTGAATTATTGGATTTAAAAGCTTTAAACAATCTGTGAAGGTTTAGGTCAGGACTTATATATTCTTTTTGGGACTTTGCTCTAGCACGATAATCCTTAAAATTCTCCCATCTTTTTTTCCGATGATCACTTCTAGCCTCTTTTTACCAAGACAAAAAATATCAGCAAACATTTTCTTACAAACCTGAACAATATCGCCACTACCATTTTTGGTACCGTGTAGAAAGCCTGTCTATGACTATCTTGAGAATCTTCGCATTTACCATGTCTTCGTCTTTTTATTTTAGTTACATTAATTAAACCTATTAAATACGTACTTTGTATACTGTCAGTTTCGCTGTAGAATTTTTGAAAAAGATTAAGCTTGTCTTCAAAACTAAGTTTTTTGCAGTCATAGTAGCATTTGCGAATAGCCTAAAATAGAAATAAAGTTAACATGGAGCTGTCATCCAAAAATTACTATTTATAAGTAACACATTTATTTAGCATAGAAACATGTTTATTTTTTAAATATTAGTATTATTCAAAAACTACCGTGATATTTTAATAGCCAAATATAGTACGATTAAGTTTAAAAAGTCATATGTATCGATTAAGAATACACATCCTTCTGATAGTTCGATTTATTTTGTTTCATACGTCGTGGTTCTCATAGAAACTATCCAGTTTGTCTGAATGCTCCATCCCGCATAAATAAATATACGTACGTCAACATTGGTTTTGAATGAGAATTAAATGCGCAACACAGAGGATAGATTGTCATTACGTGAATAAATTTTATGTAGTTGTCAGCGGCTTTCAAACTGACCTAAACCGTTCAATTCATTGTTTGAATGATTCCTTCAATAATTTACGCTCGTTCACACCTTGAGATTTAACTGTTTGACATTTTACTGATGAAATGAAAAATCTTAATTCGGACGGTTAGAATGACGTCACATATGACTTTTTAAACTTAATGTACCATAGGTACGGTTTATTATTATTGTAAATATAAGGTTAGAGTTACCAACTCACATGTTGTTCTGGGTTTTTTCTTGCAGGAATATCCTGTTTTTGTCTATTAATGTACGCTTCTCCGGCAACTTTTTTCTTTGCTTCCTTGTCTTTGAATCTTCCACACTTATTTTTGAATATTTAAATTACTTATTTTTGTTAAAAGCAACTAATTTCAAAAGCAAAATAACCGAAATTACATTGAAATCACAACAAATAGTGCATGGCACATGGCCCATTTTGTTGAAAATAGTCTTGGCCTTGGCACTTATTTGTGCCGTCATCTAGCAGAAGCATTTGCACCTATTCTAAAATCAGTGGCACTTTGCACCTTTACGAGGACATGAAGTATGGGCATATAATGTAGAACCTGTCTAATGCAACATGCAAAATATTTTGGTTTTGGCACTTAGCTCCTTTGATACAGACACTCTTCAATTGTATCGATCGAATGGATTCGTTCCCAGAATTCGGTAGTTTTTATTTCCTGGAAGTCGTAAATTGCGTTCAGCCTGCTAAAACATTTTATATTACATACCGTGTGTCCCCGGATAGGTGAAACGACTCTTATAAAAGACAAAAAATTTTGATTTTAATTTTCATTTTTTGGGGTTCAGCTCTGCTTGGTTAAAGAGTAACTTCTAACAAAATTTTAGTTTTGAAAAATCAAGCATTTCTTTGAAATTAAAAAAAAAAACATTTTTTCTGTGGAGTAAAGTGCCTTTTATGTGGCAAATACGAAAAAATGTTATTTGAAAAAGTTGTTAAGAATCAACATTTAGGTCCGTATACCAAATTTCAAAATCATAGGCCAACTTTGATCTTTTACATTTACTTTTATGTTTATTTCACAAATCAAAGAATTTCATTTGTAACAAAGACTGATATTGACAGATTGCTATTGCTATGAATACAATTTGGTTTTTCCATGGCAGTCTTTGTTACAAAATGAAATTCTTTGATTTTTGAAATATGTAAAACATAAAAATAAATGTAAAAAATAAAAGTTGGCCTATTATTTTGAAATTTGGTATAGAGACCTAAATGTTGATTCTGAACAACTTTTTCAAATAACATTTTGTCGTATTTGCCCCATAAAAGGCACTTTACTCACCAGAAAAACCGGTTTCTTGGAAATTTCCAAGGCATGCTTGATTTTTCAAAACTAATATTTTGTTAGAAATTACTCTTTAGCCAAGCAGGGCTGAACCCCAAAAAATTAAAATTAAAATAAAAAAATTTTTGTCTTTTATAAGAGTCGTTTCACCTATCCGGGGACACACGGTATATCTCATGCACACAGTTTTATTATTTTTATCAATACGTATCCATGAAGAGGTAAGCTGTTCGGACTATAAGGATCTTTTTGGACGACGGTTCGGACTACCAGAATAAGTAATTAGTAATTATTTACATCTGCGTGTCCTAAGTTCCATCAATTCTTTCGGGACCGGAGGAGCGAAATTGGGGTGCTGAGTAGGTAAGAAACTAAAAATAGTTTTTGCAAACTAATATTAGGGTTCAACTAAGGCCTCTTTGACACTACGGTCGCATTTCTATTTTCTTCTTCACTTTCAGGGCAAGGAATACCTTTGAGATTAACAGTAGCACGATTTTTATTTTGAAATTTTCATTTGCATTCCAAAAACGTGACATCAATCCATGTAATCTGGGATATGAGAAAGCGGATATAGTGCAGGTCTTGCTCTGTACGCTTCCAAGCGGTTGGCATTGTCGTCAAGCTGTTACTTCCGAGACCTGGCGTATTTATTCGTGATTCTCGCCAGGTCAGGTCTCTCAAAACCTATTTTTAGTGCCGTTTTTTTTTTTTTGGCTGATCATGAATTTGCAAAACAAATGAATACCTTCTTCCTGGTGTTAGGTACGCCCTCCACCCCTATATAGGTGCCATAGTGAAACTGTAGGATACCCGGATGTAAATAATGACCAAGTAATTTCTTTAGAAATTTGGAGTGCTGTTCGGACTACAAGGATATTCAGATTAGCGAGGGGTCGGATTAGCGGGTTCAAATTTATAGCACAGATATAAATAAATATTACTCTTACGGAAAAATTAATATAACTTAAATATTGACGATTTCAATTACATGCAGATATTACAGGAAGAATGATATTGCAAAAATATCGTTTTGCAAGATGGCCAGGTTGGCTGGACAGGTAGGAGCCCAACAAATCAAGTTTAGACTCATAATAAAGTCGCGCAATCCCTAAAAAATCAAGGATCGAAATTCACTTTAATATTTCAGTTCAATTTTAAAATAAATATAAAAAAATCAATGTACGTAGGAAAAGTAATAATTTTCATGACAACTCTCACTGTACATGGTTTTACAGCCTGATATTCCAAGAGTTTTATTTCTTTTCAACCAATCTCAGTTTTACTATAATCTTACTTTCACAATACACACAATAACAATAAACAACATTGAAATAAGGGTGGGTCGCCGTTTTAAAAATATATTTTTATTGTAAATAATTTATAAGAGCATTTTAAACTGTCGTTAATTTAGAACTTTTCATAGGATTGTATACAGGGTGTCCCATAATATGTGGGCAATCTCCCGGATTTGTAAAAATAAATGAAAAAATAGCTATAAAATTAATTCCTCAGAGACACCCTTACAAAGATATTAGCTGTTGAAGTTGAGGGTTGAAAATCAATTTTTTGCAATAACTGTTTTATTTCTTTACCGATTTTGATAATTTTTGGTTTTATTTTGTATTATTTTGGACTGCTTAGAATAGTGTTTCATAATCTTTGGTAGCACATACATAGACCTCGGCCTCGGGATGGCATAGCCCCCTCATTCACTTGAAAGAAAACAATAAAAATAATAATTTTACAGTTTTTTAGGGTTAATTTTCTTTTTATTTGGCATTTTTTACATAAAAAATGTATCCTTATTTATTTCGATAGAGCGAACCGTTATCGAGATAAACGAACTTCTAATAGGTGATGAGTCGCAGGAACTTTCTAAATTTCAAGTAAATTTTAACAAGATGGCAAAACAATAACTTAATTAAATACTCGTCAAATAGTTTCAAATATTTCATTTCATGCAGATTCAATTCTAACTGATTTTAAAATGAGTTACACAAACGCTGAATACGCAGAAAATCAGTTAGAATTGAATCTGCATGAAATGAAATCTTTGACACTGACGTGTATTTAATTAAGTTATTGTTTTGTTTCCTGCTCAATTTACTGTCATAGGTCAGCCATCTTGTTAAAATTTACTTGAAATTTAGAAAGTTCCTGCGACGCATCACCTATTAGAAGGACGTTTATCTCGATAACGGTTCGCTCTATCGAAATAAATAAGGATACATTTTTTATGTAAAAAATGTCAAATAAAAAGAAAATTAACCTTAAAAAACTGTAAAATTATTATTTTTATTGTTTTCTTTCAAGTGATTGAGGGGGTTATGTCATCCCGAGGTCTATGTATGTGCTACAAAAGATTATGAAACACTGTTCTAAACAGTCCCAAATAATACAAAATAAAACCAAAAATTATCAAAATCGGTCAAGAAATAAAAAAGTTATTGCAAAAAATTGATTTTCAACCCTCAACTTCAACAGCTAATATCTTTGTAGGGGTGTCTCTGAGGAATTAATTTTATAGCTATTTTTTCATTTATTTTTACGAAATTTACCCAAATCCGGGAGATTGCCCACATATTATGGGACACCTGTATAGAATTATCTGATTAAATACTGTCCGAGCATTGAATTTTCAAAAGTTAAATTACTCACACTTCCTGCGTTGCATGGCTACTGAAATTGCGAAAATAAAAGAGATTTTTCAACATATCGTACTCTCAACTACTACCTATAAAAATGCAACTAGTGAGGAAGAAGTGATAAGGTGAGTTAAGATTTGTTAACTCTCGTCATAAAACTGGTTTTTATACACTTACTACATGCAACTGGCATGAGTTTTTTGGAAACATTTTACTCATCTGCTGTTCACAAAAATTAATTATACGCACAATTTGGTGAAATACCTTCCATTGGAAAATAAGCAAGTATTGTAGAAAACAATGTGAAAGTTGCATTGTATTGTGCAGAATGTTTTCAAGTATTTTGTGAACTTTTTTATACAATCATATTGTAATTTGTAATTACTATTTTCTTGTTGTAATAAGCAAATGTGTCATAAGTACACTGTATAGCTGACGTCATATGATTCAGATTTAAAAAAGGTAGAAAATTACAAATGATCATAATTGTATGTTGAACATGTATATTAAATTAACGCGATTTAAAATGATATTTTTACACTTTTTTACTTGTGCATTTTAAATCTCGTGCGTTTGCATACACTGTGAATGATCGACATTTACCTTACAATATTTATTAGGTACTGATATTTATACAGGTTAGTTATCCAGTGTATTTATTATAAAATTTTTGTAAAAAAGTCTATACAGGATGCTGAATCGACCGACCATTGATATATTTATAGAGAAATAGCACGGGAAACAAGCTTATCTAATTGTTTTAGACCGGAAGTATAAGAGATATGAAAAATCGACAAAATGCTACAAACAAGTGGAACATCGACCATGCTATAAACAAGATTTAAAAATGCCTTCCAAATAAAAATAAATAATGCATAGTATAGATTTGAGTTACTCTTTTAAATAAAATTTTAAATATATTAATAATTACTGTTAGATGAAGAAGAAAATTATTTGTCCTGTATTGTTCAGAAAATTATAATGATAATAATAGTGGTATTGTTATTATCATTAGAAATACTAATAGAAATAACTAATAATTTCAAATATTGAAAAAAAACTGGTCTATTTTTTATTTGAAGATCTTTTTTAATCTCGTAGTTGAAAGTTAGCACCTTCAATGCAACAATTTTGTATAATTATTAATTCTCTTTAAGTTTTGTCTCCTCATGTACCTTCTTCTCCAGAATATTTAGAGTTGCGCAAATGCGCACTCGCAGAAAGATTATTTTCCATGCTATTACTCTAGGTATCACTAGTCTATTTATAATGCAGGGACCGTGTATATACAGGGCCCTACTCTATCAAGACTGGAATGTATGGGAAACAAGAATTTTTTAGATTGCTGCTTCCCATTCTGACCTAGAGGGGTAACAATTAAAAATTAAAGTTTTTTTTTGCATGTCATGTCATAATTTTTTTCAGAATTTAGTTTGAATACTTACTGCAAATGGTGGGCCGTATGATTTCCCATTCGTTAAAAAATTCATTAAAGTTTTTATAGTAACTGATTAGTTTTATTCTGACATTTTTAACTGTCAAAGTGTAATGCATTTTTTAAACATCACTATCCGTTGTTTTGAATATTTTTTGAAAATAATCACAATGACTCTAATTACTTATGAATGGGAAATCAAAACTGTTGTTCAGCCTTTAACGATCCTCTCTAACTTTTAATAGAAGGGAAATCGTGTGTGACTGTGTGTGGGAAATCGAGCCTAGTGTGACTAACTCAAGTTCCCACCACATTTTCTGGCACTCACCTGGGTGTAACTAGAAAACGGTTGAAGATGCAGCAAAACCGTGTACATGTACATCTAAACTAACATTTTAAATTCTATTTCATGATAATTAAAAATTACTAATACAGTAATTGTGGCTAAAAATTTTGGGTCACCTGTGTTTAATTTTTTTTATTTCAATGAAATAGAGCTCGACAAGTTAGTATATGAACATTATAAACAGTTTTGCTGCAACTTCAACTGTTTTCTAGTTATACCCAGATGAGTGAGAGAAAACCTGGTATGATGTTCACATTAACTATTTAAACTGAATTCTGAAAAAAATTGCCACATGATAAACAAAATTATTTTATCTTTAATTCTCACCCCTCTAGGTCAGAATGGGTAGCATCAATTATTAAATTTCTTGTTTCTCATGCACTATCCTATAGCAGTCTTGAAAGTGGTGACCCTGCGTATTCCGCAACTAAGATGATTCTAAAGTCATATCCTCATATCAGTTCGAACATTGATATCACATTGGTAATCTTTTGATGCCAATTTTTTTATCGTTTGGTTTTAGAGTGTTTCAAAATTCGAAATGAAGAATTTGAATGATTCCATAATCTTATTAAAAATTACCACAGGAAGAACATACACTTGGAAAATTTATAAGTATGCGTACAAGCAAAGATTGGTGGAAGTGTAGTCTGAGATGTCAGTGGGAGCATCACCACCTTTATGAGCCAGCGGTTAGAAGACCTTGCCTCTAGAGAATTTCATCTAGTCACCTAGACATTCTCTCCACTCGATGCCTCTACTTACAAGGGTGTTTTTTTGTTACAGTCAATACCATAATAATTCCCAGGTGGTCTGCATATGCTACCATATTGACCCCTATTGGCATAGGGAGTTCCAATGCTTCGTTGTACATAATGTTCCACAAGGTGTGTTCTCATGAGGCACTACTAAAGGCATTTCTCATGTCATTGCACATATGCCCATTTTTCCTCTCTTTGTTTCTACCATCTTCCTTCCGATCTATTTTAATAATAAACCCACATAGACCACATCTATTGTTAACTTTCCCTTCTCAAGTCATATAGGCTTCTCAAGATTTCTTCCTTGTCTTCCAACTCCTCTACCCTATTTAAGATTCTTTTGAATAGGAGGCAGTTTGGCTTATATGATATGTCAGGCTCTCTAGGGCCTATTTTTCTTTAAATATTGGGATTACCCTAATCTCTTTGAGACCCCAGGAAGTAAAGTTTAGGGAGTTTATGAAGAAGGAGTTAAAGACCCCAGTCCTATCCCCAGGATGTGGTTGGACACTTCGTGGAAGAATTCAGGAGCTCTTTCCAATGTTTCCGGAGTAATGCTATCCGGATCTGGCACCCTTATTTATCATCATGATTCTTCGCTCTTTCCAATGTTTCCGGAGTAATGCTATCCGGATCTGGCGCCCTTGTTTATCATCATGATTCTAGTTCCAGCTATCTGTATCTCCTCCATTGTGAACTCTACCACCATCTTTATGGTGTAATTTAGATGATCTTTTCTCTCCACCATGTGAAACAGTCCTGTAATGGTTTTAGTTCTTACTGACCTCAGTGGACAATATAAAGTCTGCAGCTGGTTGAGGCTTTGGGGCTTTCATGGATATTTTATAGCCATCTCCTGATATCAAAATGCTCTTCCTCAAAGTTTGTGGCTCTTGGGTATTTTCTTAGACGTAGTCTTTTAGCATTCTCTTCTTTTTACAGGCTCTCTATTATGAAGTAGTTTTGTTCTTTGGCCCACCAGTAGACATACTGTGTTGGACTTGACTTTTGTTGTAGCCTTTCCTCCACAAAGGTGGTTTTCTTTCCTTTAACTTAGGTATTGAGAATATTTTCTTTCATTTTTCTCTACCTTTTTAAGCTTCATCTGCCAATGCTTCTATATAGCCCTCGAATTATCCAATTATTCTATGTGGGGAAAAGTAACAGCCTTACATGCACATGTCCTCTACTTTCACATACAGGTTCTCTATCGGCCTATGTTAGATTTTTTCTCTGATTTATTACTTTGATGGGCATGTGCTTTCTTTCCTCTGCTATGCACTGCGCCGTATCCACCAGTTTTTTGTTTGCCTCTGACCAATAGGTCTACCTCTAGTTCTTGTGTTGTTTTAATGCTGCTCGCCATCTGTCTATATTTATCTGAAAAACCGTGATGATATATTTTTCGGACTTGTGGTTCCATTGCTATTTTTGAACTGTTTATCTTTGAGTAACCTTGTTGTCATTTAAAAAATATTCAAATTTGATATCAATTACCTCCTAGCAATTGATGTGTTATATCAATAAATTGATATGTATGTCTCTTCAATAATTGAAGTAAAATAACGTTACAGAATACCAAAATACGATATCGTATCAGTTATTTAACGCCTTCTGTCACTTCGATTTATGAGTGAACTGCAGAATAAGACTGGGCATACAATAGAGACATTGATAGCGCGACATTTTGTCTCAAAAAATTTAACATTAGTGTTTTAATGAATTTAAACGCATTAAGCGACAAAATATTCGCACGATTGAAAAATAGAACTTGTTTCAGATTGGAGTTATTATATCTAATAATTGCTGTAACCTGCTACTGTGACTAAACAGTTACGCAATTAAAAACGCCTAAAGCGCTAGCACGCGTCTTATCTTAACTTACCGCAGAATACTCCCTTTAAGAATTATTACTATTATTTACTGGATATCAATAACTGATACTTAACAATTATTGCTATGAAAAATGCCTACAGAATAACCCTGAATCTCTCTGCAATGCTTTGTTCAAAAACACCAACTTGTAATGGATGTGAATTTAGAGCTCTAGTATCAAAATTATTGTTTTTATTTTATAACTGAATTGGAGATCTCTATCTCCACTGCTGGTCTCTACCAAGCACTGGTTTGACTGCATCTTCTTTGCGGAATCATATTTTAGTAAAGTCCTTTGTCGTAAATTGTACTGCTACTCCACAGCATAGCATTGGTACCCTTTGAAACCCATAATTTAAAAGCGTTAAACTTCATTTTCAAGGAGTTTATTATCAGTTTTATGTTTCTGAGGTCAATGTTGAACTTCCTTTATATATTTTGAGGTCTGTTGCTCAAACTATGTTGTATTAAGTATTAAATAATTTATTAAATTTAAATTCTCATAATATTTTATGTATAAATTTTTTATCTACTTTCATAGAAAAATGTCTTATTAGAAAACTCCTTGCTAGTAACGAGGTCTATTATACAGTGCTTCCCAAAAGTAGCGGATAAATTCATTTTCTCAGTTAATATTTGTAAAATAAAAAAAAAACGAAACAGGTCAAATTTTGAATTTAATTTATGTTCTATTGACGTAACATTTTTTATACAGGGTGTTCCTTGGTTCAGTAATGACGTCTTGCATATTTTTTTTAATAGGACACCCTGTATATTATTAGATTTTCAGATTGTCTGAGAAAATCCAGTAAGAATGGTTTTTACTGTCGCAGTTTAAAGTGAGTAGGTTACGAGTTATAAACAAATGAAAATCGCAATTTTCCATTTTCGAAGCAGCTCACATTGAAAACGGCTCGAAATATCGAAAAACGGCTTACATGTCCCTATCTTAACTTTTCACATGGTATCTTTCTATGTGGATAAAATTTCATTACAGGGTGATGGAAATAATCAGATTTTTAATCGGCCTGTATAAAAATTTCAAGTACACTGTAAAGTAACACATGAAAAGTTAAGATAGGGACATGTAAGCCGTTTTTAAATATTTCGAGCCGTTTTCAGTGTGAGCTGCTTTGAAAATGGAAAATTGCGATTTTCATTTGTTTATAACTCGTAACCTACTCAATTTAAACTGCGACAGTAAAAACCATTCTTACTGGATTTTCTCAGACAATCTGAAAATCTAATAATATACAGGGTGTCCTATTAAAAAAAATATGCAAGACGTCATTACTGAACCAAGGAACACCCTGTATAAAAAATGTTACGTCAATAGAACATAAATTAAATTCAAAATTTGACCTGTTTCGTTTTTTTTTTTATTTTACAAATATTAACTGAGAAAATGAATTTATCCGTTACTTTTGGGAAGCACTGTATATCACACTAGTGTAATAATGAAATTTGAAAAAATGAACTTGTTAGGAACTGAATTAATAAATGCGACTGTAGAATTTTAAGTGACAGACTGAGACGATAATTAATATCTGTTGCCAAGAGGAGTTGATGATGATTATTTATTATTATTATTTTTTTGGTGTAAAATCATGAAATCAAATGAGTGAACAATCGATGTTAAGTATTTGCAATTATTATTGTCTTGTTTATTTCTTGAAAGCAGATAAAGCATTTTAGGAAACTATTATCATTATTTTCTTATTTAATATTTGAGGAGTTATCAAACTCTCCCTTGTGTCTTATTGTTTTGGTTTTTTTGAAACCATGTATCACAATATGGACAATTACAGTACTTTTATGAATAACTATTGTATAATACACATTAATATTAGAAAATTAATAAATTATGACGAGACTTATTAAAATTTGTTTTCTTTCTTTCCCCTTTAAAATCTTTTAATTTTATTTTATTTCATTCTTTTAACTGAATTCACTACTTGATATAATCAATTTTTATTGCCACAAGGAATTGTGACAAGTTGAACCGAAAATTGAAATATAGTAAATTAAGTATAGTAAATATACCGGGTGTCCCATTAGTGCGGGATTCTTCTCTGGCAGCTTCACTTTTGAAGTTATAAAAAAAGATGAGGGTGAAAAATTGTATGGTTTGAAGAGACCTTCAACCTAAAATAATTTTCAGCTACACAGGATGGCCCAATATCGCTGTACGCCTTACAACTTTGTTATTTTAAATAGGACACCCTATATATTATTACATTTTCAGATTATCTGAAAAAAATCAGTAAGAATGGTTTTCACAGTTTCAGTATAATGTGAATAGTTTTTGAGTTATAAACAAGTGAAAATTGCCATTTTCCATTTTCAAAACAGCTTACAATGAAAACGGCTCAAGACAGCAAAAAAAGGTTTACATGTCTCTATCTTAACTTTTTACAAGGTATCCTATGATGTGGATGAAATTGAAATTTTCATCACCCTGTATAATTATTGTAAACGACAATGTAGTGTATATGTTATACTTAGGCATTGTATATAATCCGGTATTGTATATAATACCTTGTCATTGTATACATTGCCTAAAACGTCCAGGCAATGTGTGAAATACGATTCATTTCATACATTGCCTAGGTATTGTATAGAATACCAGAAGCGCATCAGGCAATGTGTATAATGAACGACAACTGGCAGTGAAACGTGCACCCCCTACTACTAAGGGCTAAACTTAATTAGCCCTTCAATAATTCATATTCGTATAGGTATAAGGTAGTCAAGTTTTTTTTTTTTTTTTTGTTAAATAAGTAGGTAGGCACCAGTTATTACAACAGGTATAGGTACTTCCATTGCCTACGCAGTTAGATACGTGAATAACGCTTTCCTGATTGTTGATATCATTATCTAAAAGGACAGTCAAAGTAAATGACCTGACCTGACCAATTTGTAAAACATGTATAACTACTTAATTGTTTAAAAACTCTATTTCATACATTGCCCATGGTTCAACGGGCATTCTATACAATGCCTAGCTATTGTATACATTATCTAGGTAAAGTATGAAATAGTTTAAGAAATTAAAATCATTTCATACATTGCCTGAACGATCCCGGCATTGTATACATTGCCTAGGTATTGTATAGAATCCCTGCCCTATACACATTGCCTATAACATATACAGGGTGGGCCAATAAGCGAGGTAAGCGGCTGTATCTCAGAAACTAATGATCGTAGAGAGTTGCGGTAAAAAAATTTATAGGTTAAGTGGGCAAGGGAAAATGCTGGAAATTATTTTCAAGTTTCCAAGATGGCTGCCAGAGGGCGTTTGCACTATCTTGAATTACATAAAGTTACGTTTCTTGTGATTTTCCCCAATGAATGTAACAAAAAAGTATTTGCGTTTTAATGTTATCTTAAAGTCTAACATTTTTTATAGAAACAATTTTTCTCTATCTTTCGAAATAAAGTGGTGGGGGGTATTTGAATGTTGTTTTAAACAAATGCCTGTAACTTCAAAACGGCTTTAATGGATTTGGATAAATTTGGTACAATCGGAAAGAGCATTTCTTGGGCTTTTAGGTTTCTTGTGATAATGACAGTTGTGATCTACACGGCCGCCGATAGAGGGCGTTATTCGATATTATAACCAAAATATTGGCTTTTCTCAAAAAATTTAAATGCAATGATATGACTTTTTTTAGACTAGAAAATAGACAAATGATCAACCAATAAGCTTTCGCAAACCGCATCTTAATATCTTTTTCCTAACTCAAATTATTAAAAAAATACCAAACCAAGAAAATTCATATATCCCCATCCAAAAAAGCATCGGTTGCTTTCGATAAGAATGCAATTAGTAGGCCATGGAAACAAAAAACAAACTCCTCACGCGTTTTCGTAACGATTTTACTTTTAAATAAAGTTTTGGTCCTGAAAAGGACCCTTTTTGAGAAAAGATTAATGCCTTCTGTGTTCAAATTGCCTTCCGTCATATTCCACACATTGTTCCAGTCTTTCTTGAGTCAACAGAACCGCAGCCTCGATGTCTGCCGCTGATAGTTGAGGAATTGAATTTCGAATTCTGTTTTCCATATCCATTCGTGTTCTTGGTGGAGTTGGAAAACAATGTCTTTTAAGCATCCCCAGAAGTAAAAATCAAGACATGTCAAGTCGGGAGATCTTGCCGGACAAGGAAATAGGCTTCCCCTTCCTATCTAGCGTTCTCGAAAGGTCCCGTAAATATGGTTTCGGACATTAATTGAATAATGTGCCGGACAACCATCTAATTGCAGAAGCATAGTTCTCCTAGTTTCGAGTGGCACATCTTCCAACAAAATTGGCAAGTCGTTGATCAAAAACTCTAAGAAGCGGTTAGCAGTTAAATCTTAATCAAAAAAGTAAGGTCCAAAAATTCTGTCCCCAATGATACCGCACCACATATTTAGGCTCCAGCGTCCCCGCAGCGTCCCTGGTGCTACACTTCTCTCTCTTAACCAACGCGGATTTTCAGCGGACCAATAATGCATATTATGGAGGTTTACTCTATACCATCACTATTAAAGGTAGCCTCGTCGGTCCAGAGAATTTCTTTTAAGAAATTTCTATTTCCCTCAAGCATGCCTAGCATCCATTGACAATAGTTTAATCTATTATCGAAATCTTGTTCATTTAGCGCCTGGTGCAAGACTATGTGGTAAGGATGTAATATAAAAGTAAAAAACAACATAATCAGTAGTAAAAAATAATAAAACCAGAATAACACTGAATTTGTGTTTGAGGGTATGTGCTAAGATACTTGGAATAAGATAAAATTATTCACCTATTGCTGCGGTCGGGCTTATTAGATTAGGCTCTGGGCCAATTAAAATGATTCTTGGCCAATTAAAATTCGATCGTTGTCGAAAAACAAAGCCGACTTACCTTCGTTGGGCCGAAGTATTTATTGATGCACCAAAATCTCATTCAGATTTCATGCGACTGTAGTGGCATCAGCAGCATAAAGCGGTACGGTTTAATTACCTCTAAGATATAAGGTACTGGGATGCCAGATGACCTTTTAATTTTGAATAATAGATCTAAAGTAACCTGAACTATAAAGGCATCAAAATTCACTCAGGTTATGAGATGTTAATCATTTCTAACTACTGTATCTACCTACTGAATAATAAAATTGATCTTTAAATGAAAAGTATATTTATGAATTCTGTTTACAAAATAACTTATTGAAATTCTATGGTTATGAAATTACTAATTAATTGATCATGAAGTTAATTGCAAAATATCTCATTTAACAGTTTAACTGGTAGAGAAAATAGATATCTATCTTTCCTTCACATAATAAATGACAAACTCTTCCAAGTATTACTTGAATAATAATGGTAATGATTGTATATCAGGTATTTCAAAGTTATTATTAATATAAGTTTTAATTAATAAAACATCAATCTCTCGACAAGATAAGGCAATAGAACGACACAAAAATCCTAACAGATTTCTCTGATATCACTCTGAGCAATAAAAGGTTATGTCACACTTTGCTTACTGATACGACATTTTGCCATCCTTGGAATGTCGTGCCGAGACTGGAGAGCGGGGCCCTGGACGAAATCTCAGGATAGGAGACCGTGGTCTCCCTCTGGGGTGGCAGAACGACTGGTGGACGGTGTCGCGTCCCGTGGGAACACGTGCCTAGCACTGGTAGCGTGGTCGTCCTTCGAGGTTAGATGAAACTCGAAAATATGAGACTCCGAATGATGAGATCCAGTATTTAGGGGCAGGTAGCAGCAAAACTTTCAGATAGTGTAAGAGATTCCTTCCATAAAAGCGGATATTCGGATGTACCAGAAATGGAAACCAATATGGCGTCCGGGAAGACAGGTGGGGTTCTACTCCGTAGATAGATTTTCTGACGAGATAAGATAGTACCCCGATTGATAGGGTAGGTAGAAAGAACTATAACAATATATAAACTCTATTAGAGAAAGTTTTAGATAGCTTGGACAATTTACTTACCCGATTTATTAATAATCGGTTCCTTAGATAAAGAGAAAAGGTAGGGGTGCGACTTGTCGCTTCGAGCACCGAGATTGGAAAACGAACAAACTTGTCCAGAAATTGCGGAGCACCTTTTCCGCGCAGCTCGAAGAAAGGGTTGTTGTATTTAAATTCACGAAACCACATCACAGCGACATCTGTGTTTTTAATTAATCGAAAAGGAAGATTGTAGGAGAAGGAAGTTACAGATTGTACTCAAAAGGTAGGGATCTTGAACTTGCCTAGTTTAGTTAGTTTTACCACTCGGCAACAGGTGGCGATGTTGGATCGAAATTCATATTTCAATCATATAAGGTGGCTAGGCGGACACCTTTATAGCAGGGATTTAGACAATGATGTCCCATTTAATAATATTAAATGGAGCTAATTAAAGGACAAAACCTTAACGACGTTACACACCTCTCTTTACCGGGGTAAGGAAAGGATTAAAGATAAACCAACTGGAAAAAGCACAGGTGTATTTCAAGTTGTTACTATACCCGAAGAAGGGTATGTTTGCGGGACAACTAGGTGACGATAAGCTTAGAGAATATGGTTCAGAAATCACGTTCATAAATAACATGAACCTTTCGAGGAAATAAGATAACAATTCTGAACGAACAAATTGTCAACGACATCGTTGATCTGTTTCATTGAATGAATAAAATTTCTCTTGTATATGCTTACTAAGGTAACATGCAACTTTCAAAGGGAATAGCGTTAGGTTTACTAAAATTACATGCAACTTAAATATTAAGCACTAGGTAATAATCATTCATAAGGTATAAAAATAAAATATTCATGCTTCATTGCAAAGGCAACAAAATAAAAGATATGCTAGTAACGGTAGTAATAATATAATTAAGATAACTTTCTTAAACGGTAATTGTTCTCGCCGAACAATGTCGATAAACAAAGGAATAATTTCTAAATAACTAGATACGATGATACGATAAGGTATGGTTAGATAATATAAGATAAGATAGATACAATAAGATAAGATACATACTAAGATAAAATTAGATCTCCTGAGGTGGGCACGGTTTCCTCCTTTGCCGTTAGATGGTGTTTCCTTGACCAATGACAACCCTGCATTCTGATTTGGAGCATGCACCGCCACTGAAACAGTGGGGGCGCGGAAAAATCTAGAATGAGACTGTCACGGTCAAGTAGCAAGTCTAACAAAGGAAAAGTGAAACACGATCCTCAAGGGGGTTGATGCTGTCCAAACTTGGGCATCAGAACATCTTTGTACAGGGAAAGATAAGTTTTAGAGTCCACAAGGGTAATCCATGAGTAAGATTTTTCATCTTTGAATCAGTCAAAATTTGACTATGTCGTCGTCTATGCGACTCCATAATAAATGGTTAAGAGAAAGGAAGTTTGCAGACAGTCATTGCGTAGCTTATCAAATAGCGTAATCGCAATAGTCATATCGATAAAACATCCAATAATCGCAGATAAACATTCGATAATCGCACAGAGAAAACATCAATAATCGCCTGGATTATTAGATAAACATTGAGGTAGCAGTAAGATAATTTATCTCACTCGGTAAGATAAGAAAAATGGAACAACCATTTTCATCGCTAAGGTAGGGGACATTCAATATCCGTGTTCAAATTCATTTATGTTAACACCGAATATCTAAAGTCATCTTTGCAAATTCAACACTAGAATTCACATAGATTTTTATTTTCCATTTTGGAAAATATTCGCAGAGAAGATAAGTATTAGCTACCATTCTATTATGGTACTAATAGCTATAGATAAGGTAAGATAAGGTAATCCCTTTTCTTTGAAAAGAAATTAAAGATAAGAAAGGCACGAAGCTTTGACTAAAGCTTACGCTTGTCATTTTTCAAGAAGAAAATTGCAAATTCAATTTTCGTTTCCTTGAACTGTAGATAAGATAAGGTAGAGATATTCTGTTGTCTTCCGTTGAGACAACAGAGGGATTTTTCACTTTAGCCATGCAGGGCGGAAAATCTTAAAGCACCCAAACTTGGAAAGATGGTAGATAAGATAAAGGAATCTGCTGTCATCTGATTGGACAAACAGAGCAGTTTTCACTTTAGCACGTAGCAGGGCGGAAACTGTCGGGAAAGCACCCGTCTTTGAAAGAGATGGTAAGATAAGATAAAAGAGATCTGCTGTCGTCTGATTGGACAAGCAGAGCAGTTTTCACTTTAGCACATAGCAGGGCGGAAACTGTCGGGAAAGCACCCGTCTAAAACTAGACGGTAGATAAGATAAAGGTAAAAGATAAGATAAGGTAGATACAACGGCAAGATAGCATTTTCTTTAGTTCATTGAACATAAGAAAATTTAAAAGATAACATTAGACCTGTAAACGTTAGTCAGACGAGATAGGCGAATAGTTACTTTTCAAGGTAATGATTTCAGATAACCAGAAAGATATGGGTTCTCAAAATTTGAGCGATAAAATAGAATGAGAGCCTGAGGATAGCAGATACTGATCCCAAAATTAGCAACATTTTCACTTGTCCGGACACATTCACACAGCTAGTTTCGAGATCCTTGAGAAATGCTTTGAAAGATACGGTATTCATTCTGCATACATTCTTCATTCATTCTAAGATACAACAAGAAACGGAGCTTTCTCAATTCTCATATTGCTAGACCTCATTTTCTAAACGGATTTTTGTCAAATACAAAAAGAAAGATAAAGATAGGTAGGGAAATAAAGTTAAAGAGAAGATATTACAAGGAACTATTCGTCGCTTTTCGGCGGGTCTTCGCCTCGATAAGCCTTCAAATCTTTAGAATGCCAGCGACCTAGGGGATTGCCTTCTTGGTCCTGTAATTCGTACACTAATTTAGACACTACTTTAGATATCCGACACAGTACGAATTTGGGGGCCAATTTAGCAGCAAAATTCTTTGCGGCATTCGAAAGTGGGTAGGTATGTTTCCAGACGAGGTCACCCTCGGTGAAAACATCGGGGCGCTTGCGTAAGTCGTAATGTTTCTTACTTACTTCGTAAGCTTTCTTAAGTCTATCACGTATATCGTTGAAGATAGGAGGTAATTTAGATATGTCTTGTTCTCGATGAACATAAGACAGATCATCAGGTAATTCTAGATAATTATCTGAGACTGGACCGTAAAAGGTTCCGTCTACAGGGACATTTCTAGCGAAGAGTAGGAAAGCTGGAGCGTGTTTAGTAACTTCGCTCACCGATAAGTTAATTGCTTGTGCAATTTTATAAACATTTTTATCCCAATCTTTATGATTGTCACGGATGTAAGATGAGATAGCTGTAAGGATGGTACGGTTCGTTCTCTCGGTCGGATTCACCTGAGATAAATGCCTGGCGCTATACCACAAATTAACTTCGTAGTTTTTCAGCAAATTAGTAAATAGACTGCTTTTAAAGATTTGAGCGTTGTCACAAAGCAGAATTTGAGGCACACCGAAAATTAAGAACACTTGGTTCTCAAGAAATTTTGTAACGGCAGCTGCTGTAGCATTAGGCATTGGTTTAACCAAAACGAATTTCGAAAACCAATCAGTGACGACTAAAAGTTGGGTGTTTCTAGCCTTGGATCGAGGGAAAGGTCCCATGAAGTCAATAGAGAGAAATTGGAAGGGAAAATTGATTTTCTTATAATTACCCATGAGTCCTACACGAGCAGTGTTTGGGGCTTTGTGTGCACCACAAACCTGGCAGTTTCTCACGTACTTTTTGACTGAGATAATCATTTTGGGCCAATAATAAACTTCAGAAATTCTTGCCAAAGTTTTACTTACTCCAAAATGTGCAGAAGTTGGAGGGTCATGGAATTGAGCAATTATTTCCTCCCGGTTAGGAGTAGGGACAACAATTTTCCAATCAGATAGGTTAGACACGACTTCCACTCGAGGCTTAACATGTTTATAAAGAATATTGTCTTTGATGGTAAAGTCAGGGTATTTCTCAGGAAACTCGGTAACTTTGGAGACCATGTCTTTATACCAATCATCAGGTACAAAGTTTTGGAGAGAGATAGAAGAAATAGAGCGGGAAAGATAGTCTGCCGGGACATTGCAAGTGCCTTTTCGATGTTTAATGTCGAAATCAAACTGGCTGAGGCGTAAACACCATCTAGCTACACGACCCATAGGATCTTTTAACGTGCGAAGCCAGAGAAGAGAGGCATGATCGGTGTAAACTGTAAAATTTGCACCTTCGACATAAGGGCGAAAATATTCTATACCAAAGAGGACACCTAAACATTCTCTTTCGGTAACGGTGTATTTCTTCTCGGCTTTCGAGAGCATTCGACTAGCAAAAGCAATGGGGTGTTCAAAATCTCCATCAAGTTGAAAGAGCACTGCACCCAACCCGAAATCACTTGCATCCGTCTGTATGCAAAAGGGCTTCGAGAAATCTGGGCTAGCTAGAACGGGAGCTGTAGTCAGTCGTTCCTTGAGAAGTTTAAAAGCTTGATCAGCTTCTGAGTTCCAAGTTATTGACTGTCCCTTTTTTCGGTTATGCAGCAGAGCTGAGATAGGAGCACTGATTGTAGAAAAATCCTTTATGAAGCGCCTATAATATTGTAAGATACCTAGGACGTGTCTTACTCCAGTGGTGTTATGAGGAACAGGGGACTCAATAATCGATTTAACTTTCTCTTCACTAACTCGCAATCCGTTTCTATCGATAATAAAACCCAAAAAGGAGAGAGAATCTCGACAGAAGTGACATTTGTCGAAGTTGACAGTAAGATTAGCGTCTTTTAAACGCTCGTATACTTCCTTTAAAATTTCTAGATGTTTCTCGAAACTATTCGTGGCGATAATTATATCGTCAAGATAAACAAAAACAAATGGCTCCAAAGCTGGACCTAAAATTGTGTCCATAAGTCGTTGCTGGGTTTGAGCACTGTTTCTCAGTCCGAAAGGCATTCGTCGGAATTGGAATAAACCTCTCCCGGGAACTACAAAAGCGGTCTTTGGGCGGGATTCTTCGTCCAAAGGAACTTGAAAGAAAGCCTGCTTTAAATCGATGGAGGTAAGATAATTAGCGTCTTTGAGCTTGCTCAAGATAGTATCGATTCTAGGCAGGGGATATGAGTCATGTGTGGTGATCTCGTTTAGCTTTCGACCATCAAAACACATACGGTATGTTTTGTCTTTCTTGCGGACCAAAAGAACAGGGGACACCCAAGGAGAATTACTTTTTTCGACAATTTCCAACTTAAGTAATTTATCTACCTCTTCATTCAGATATTGTTGAAGGGTTGGAGATAAGGGATATTGTCTCTGTCTAAAAGGCTTAGCGTCTTTTGTTTCTATGGAATGGCATAGCACATTGGTTTCAGGGAGTATATCAACACGGGCCAAACTTTTGAATTTGTCTATCGTCGATTCAAGTCTAGACAGGTCAGTAGGAGGTAAACAAGAGATATCCTGAATCTTATTGATAGCGCAAACCTTAAGTTCATTAGGTAAGACAGAAGATAATGAAGACGAAGGATCACCGGGATGAACTTCGAAAGATTCATTTACGAAATTAATCATCATGTTGAAAATACGAGCTACGTCTATTCCCAAGATAATTTGTGGTGAAATGGAAGATACCACATGGAATTGAACTTTCTTTGTGACGTCATCTATGGTCAGGTCAAGTTCAATTATGTCGATAACAGATAGAGGGGAGCCGTCAGCATTTTTCAGGGAACACAACAAATCCGAATTTTTGGAAGGGATGGGTAGTTCACCCAGAACTTCCTGCATGGTTTCCAAATCACAAACAGAGATATTTGCGCCGGTGTCAAAGAGGGCTGTATAAGGTACGTCACACATTTTGACAGCTATAAATGGTCTATTGTCAACAGGGTTAGATAATAAGATTGGAGCTATAACAGGTATTAAAGAGTCAGCACTTGGTTTAGGTATGTCCTTTTTAGGAGGTATTCGAAAAGATTCGAAAAAGTTTGCAACTTTTTGCAACCATGATTTCCACTGTTCCTTTTGGATAGTGAAATCAACAAGATAACTGGAAGATATTAGTGCTGGTCTTTTGGAGAGGGAGGAGACTGATCGTCCTTTGGCTTCGAGCTCTTTTCTACAAGGGCTCGCTTTGGGCGGCTTGTCTCTTGTTGTCGCACTGCACCCTGTTGTGCAACTTCGCCGTTTTTTGAACGAGAAGTGACTTTGAGAGAGTTCAGGAAATCTGCCGAACATGAGGGGCATTTAGACTTGTAGACATTTTTATGACCACAGCCATAACAAAAAACTTTTCTAGGGAGATTACACCTTACATAGGTATGACCTTTGTTGGAACAATTCCAACAGGTGACTGCAGAAAGGTTAGTAACAGGGATCTTGGTGTTACTAGGTGTAGGTGCACCTTTAGTTGGTGTGCCTCTGGCTTTACGAGAAGAGAAAGAAGCTGGTTCTCCAGAACATGCTAGGTCAGAATTTAAGAGACTTTGAACCTTCTTAGAGGGAGGGGGACGATATTGTTGGATAATAGTCCTATTATCTTCTAACTTCTTTCCAATGGAAATTATGTCCTGAATGTTGTTTACCTCAACTAGGGCAAGATGATTTTGGAAATAGGGATGAAGATTTTTCTTGATTATTTTAAATTGTTCCACTTCTGATGGAGGAGTAGACAATCTCTTAAATAAACCTTGCATCGAGGCAACATAAATAGCAACTAACTCAAATTCACCATGAGTTCTTTGTTTGATTTCCTCTAATAGGTCATCATCGTAAGAGAGGGGGAGAAAAGTAATTTTCAATTTATTCTTGAGATCTTCCCAAGAAATAATTGAGCTTGCAACACTGCGAAACCAAATCAGGGCCTTGTCTTCAAAAAGATCCATTGCAGAATCAAAAAGATCGCGGTCTGAGACATTTCTCGACCTTTGAAGTTCTTTGACCTTTTCTAGAAATTGGATCAAATTATCCTTAGAAGAACCAGAAAATTTAATATTCCATTTATAAACTGGAACACTAGGTCTAGAATGAGTGGAGACAGTAGAGCTTGATGCACTCTGGGAACTGGATGAGTTATCAGTTTGGTCTAGGGACTGGTCGTTTTTCAGAAGCCATTGACCTTCTAATTCTAAAGCCTCAGAAAATAAATCATCAGCTAAAGCTTTTGCTTCAGGATCTTGATCAAGTTTGAATCTATTGATTCTAGAGATCACATGATTCAGACGACATTGAATTCTTTGACAGATAGGGTCATTAAGAGACAAGGGAGCGTCCTGTATTTTGATTTTCAAATCTGCAAGAGTCTTTTTCACCTCTGCAGAATCTTTGTCAAAGGGGTAGACAGATTCGGAAATAGAAAGAGAATTTTCTTCCCTATTTAACAGGGCACGAAATTGAATTCGTCTTTTCTCCTGTGTACTAAATGGGACTTGTTTTCTAATCGCTATTTCATAAGCGAGTTCTTCACTTAATAAAGCTTGAACGGGATTCATGATTGAAATCTACTAAAGTCGGTAAGGTAGGGATCGAAAAAGCTATGTGACGCTATGATGTATCTTTACACGTAAAGAATTCGTTTTCTACGTTTGACGTAAAGAATGCAAGGGATACGTCGCAACACTGCTCGTAGCTTTAGCGCTCGTCGGCACTATTATCAACAGCTGACTGGAGAGTCAAAGATTAATGGAAACCTAACCTAACTTAATGAGAAAATGGTAAGGTAATTTTCAGGGAAAGATTTTTGGATACAGTTTTCAAAGACAGCTTAACTACAGAGCTCTCGTATCGAGTATCCTCTCTGTACGGAATTAAGCTTCTCTAAAACATGCTCGAGACATCACGACGGTATAATCAACCACTCCGTAAAGCTCCCTGACGGGTTACCCTTTAGCGGCAGTGTAGCGGTAAGAAAAAGTAGGTATTTTCGCGGCACGGCACTTTGCACAAAGATAATTAGGTAGGTACACATATATTAGGGAACAATAATGCTTAAAACTAAATCATGCAAAAGCTTTCAATAAAAACATGCAGTAAGCAACAAGAGAAACTTATATAAATATCAAGTGATATCGCAGACAAATCGTAAAGTTCAAATAGTTATGAGATTTATTTTATGAAAATCCTAGATACATAAAAGCCAAGTAAGATAAAGATAAATTGGATTTCTAATCCAAAGAAGTAATCGTTCCACACCGGGGAGTGCCAATTGCTG
This sequence comes from Malachius bipustulatus, assembly GCA_910589415.1. Lineage (NCBI taxonomy): Eukaryota > Metazoa > Arthropoda > Insecta > Coleoptera > Melyridae > Malachius > Malachius bipustulatus. The sequence continues at coordinate 59,389,199 of OU342632.1, forward strand.
CGGTCGGGCTAATTAGATTAGGCTCTGGGCCAATTAAAATGATTCTTGGCCAATTAAAATTCGATCGTTGTCGAAAAACAAAGCCGACTTACCTTCGTTGGGCCGAAGTATTTATTGATGCACCAAAATCTCATTCAGATTTCATGCGACTGTAGTGGCATCAGCAGCATAAAGCGGTACGGTTTAATTACCTCTAAGATATAAGGTACTGGGATGCCAGATGACCTTTTAATTTTGAATAATAGATCTAAAGTAACCTGAACTATAAAGGCATCAAAATTCACTCAGGTTATGAGATGTTAATCATTTCTAACTACTGTATCTACCTACTGAATAATAAAATTGATCTTTAAATGAAAAGTATATTTATGAATTCTGTTTACAAAATAACTTATTGAAATTCTATGGTTATGAAATTACTAATTAATTGATCATGAAGTTAATTGCAAAATATCTCATTTAACAGTTTAACTGGTAGAGAAAATAGATATCTATCTTTCCTTCACATAATAAATGACAAACTCTTCCAAGTATTACTTGAATAATAATGGTAATGATTGTATATCAGGTATTTCAAAGTTATTATTAATATAAGTTTTAATTAATAAAACATCAATCTCTCGACAAGATAAGGCAATAGAACGACACAAAAATCCTAACAGATTTCTCTGATATCACTCTGAGCAATAAAAGGTTATGTCACACTTTGCTTACTGATACGACATTTTGCCATCCTTGGAATGTCGTGCCGAGACTGGAGAGCGGGGCCCTGGACGAAATCTCAGGATAGGAGACCGTGGTCTCCCTCTGGGGTGGCAGAACGACTGGTGGACGGTGTCGCGTCCCGTGGGAACACGTGCCTAGCACTGGTAGCGTGGTCGTCCTTCGAGGTTAGATGAAACTCGAAAATATGAGACTCCGAATGATGAGATCCAGTATTTAGGGGCAGGTAGCAGCAAAACTTTCAGATAGTGTAAGAGATTCCTTCCATAAAAGCGGATATTCGGATGTACCAGAAATGGAAACCAATATGGCGTCCGGGAAGACAGGTGGGGTTCTACTCCGTAGATAGATTTTCTGACGAGATAAGATAGTACCCCGATTGATAGGGTAGGTAGAAAGAACTATAACAATATATAAACTCTATTAGAGAAAGTTTTAGATAGCTTGGACAATTTACTTACCCGATTTATTAATAATCGGTTCCTTAGATAAAGAGAAAAGGTAGGGGTGCGACTTGTCGCTTCGAGCACCGAGATTGGAAAACGAACAAACTTGTCCAGAAATTGCGGAGCACCTTTTCCGCGCAGCTCGAAGAAAGGGTTGTTGTATTTAAATTCACGAAACCACATCACAGCGACATCTGTGTTTTTAATTAATCGAAAAGGAAGATTGTAGGAGAAGGAAGTTACAGATTGTACTCAAAAGGTAGGGATCTTGAACTTGCCTAGTTTAGTTAGTTTTACCACTCGGCAACAGGTGGCGATGTTGGATCGAAATTCATATTTCAATCATATAAGGTGGCTAGGCGGACACCTTTATAGCAGGGATTTAGACAATGATGTCCCATTTAATAATATTAAATGGAGCTAATTAAAGGACAAAACCTTAACGACGTTACACTATAATCATTCAAAATATTTCTAACAGTTGTTCGTGCTATTCCCAAGTCTAGAGACAATGTTCTAGTTTCTACATGTGTATAAAATTTTGTGTAAGCCAAGACATTGATAATATTTTCTTCGGTCCTTCCATTGCGATGCCTGCGACGTTTAGGACAACGAAAACTTCCAGTATCGCGTAATCGCTGTATCAAGCGCGGAAACATTCTTCTCCCGTAATGAAGGCGATCTGGATACCGTGCCGCGTACTGTCTTGCAGCTATAGTTGCATTTTGAAAACACTCGAAATAAATCGCAATCATGTCAACGGCTTCATTATTTGTGAGAGGCATTTTGATTAAAAAGTACTCAAATTATATGCAATCAACAATAATAGTGGGCTGCGTGTGACAGAAGTTTGACGTTACTTGCCAATATTTTAGTTAGGAGTCTGTCTTTTATTTCCATGGCCTACTACTTGCCTTCTTATCGAAAGCGACCCGTGCATTTTTAAATGGGGATATATGAATTTTCTTGGTTTGGTATTTTTTTAATAATTTGAGTTAGGAAAAAGATATTAAGATGCGGTTTGCGCAAGTTTATTGGTTGATCATTTGTCTATTTTCTAGTCTAAAAAAAGTCATATCATTGCATTTAAATTTTTTGAGAGAATCCAATATTTTGGTTATAATATCGAATAACGCCCTCTATCGGCGGCCGTGTAGGTCACAACTGTCATTATCACAAAAAACCTAAAAGCCCAAGAAATGCTCTTTCCGATTGTACCAAATTTTTTCAAATCCATTAAAGCCGTTTTGAAGTTACAGGCATTTGTTTAAAACAACATTCAAATGCCCCCCACCACTTTATTTCGAAAGATAGAGAAAAATTGTTTTTACAAAAAATGTTAGACTTTAAGTTAACATTAAAACGCAAATACTTTTTTGTTACATTCATTGAGCAAAATCACAAGAAACGTAACTTTATGTAATTCAAGATGGTGCAAACGCCCTCTGGCAGCCATCTTGGAAACTTGAAAATAATTTCCAGCATTTTCCCTTGCCCACTTAACCTATAAATTTTTTTACCGCAACTCTCTACGATCATTAGTTTCTGAGATACAGCCGCTTACCTCGCTTATTGGCCCACCCTGTACAATGACTAGCATTAGATTCTGGAAATTTTCCTTTATTTGTTCTTCTCAATTTTCTCTGATGCATTTGTGATTGTGATCAATGTGTTATAATGCCAATCGCTTGCGTATGACCTTTTGATTACGCAGGCGAATTTATGTGTACTACTGCGGTTTGTTCTTTGTTTGTGAATTATTATCATCGCTTACAACGCTATTGTACTAATCAATGATTGTTGAATTTAATGGTACAATAAAGAGATTTATTATTATTATTATTATTATGTATAACAATTTCATCCACATCATAGGATACCTTGTAAAAAGTTAAGATAGGGACATGTAAACCTTTTTCTGCTGTCTTGAGCGGTCTATAGCCATAAATTTTAGAAAAAAAAAATTGGAAAATTTTTATTCTTCTTTTTTCAAAGAAAAACAGATAGTTCTTAAATGAAATAGGCCAATATGAAGTCATACTGCTTGCCTTATAGGTTGTTAATTTCTCTATGATATTCGATTAAAAAGTTGTCTTTTTTTAGAAAAAAAAGAAGAACAAAAATTTTAGAAAGTTATTTTTTGAAGTTTATTAGTTTTTGGTTTCCATTATTTTTTTCTTATCGAACGACATAAAAAAATAATATGGCGGCCATAAGAGAAACGAAAGTTTACTATGAAAACTATGGGATCTAGTCGGCTGTGAAAATTTTTGAAACGTCAGATAAATAGCTTATAACGGCTTATGTAAGGCTACAAAAAATTATTTATTAATTTCCAATGGTAAGAAAGATATTCCAAAAATAAGATTTCTCGATTTTTCAGTTTTTTCAGGATATTTCAGGAACGGTTACAGATATCTTGCATGTTTTGACGGATTCGGGATGGCCATAAAATAGCGCAACTTTTCTCTAATTTAAGCAACCCTGTATCTCTTATGGTTTAGGATATCCCAATACTGGCACCATGAAATTTGCATAATCCTGTATAAGCCTGCAAAAAGTTATTCATTATTAGTTTCCAATAATAAAAAAGATATGGCTAAAATAAGAAATTTAGATTTTTCAGTTTTTTCAGGATATTTCAACAACGACTGAAAATATTCAAAAGAAAAAAAATCAGTTTCTTATTAAGCATCAAATTGTGCAACTTTTCTCTAATTTAATCGACCTGTATCTCATGCCGTTTCCAAGATCCCCATGTACTGTGAAGTATAATTAAATTAAACAGAGTCCGATTGTTCTGACAGGTTTTATTGTGAAGTAGATAACACGCGCCTCGCTGATTGCACGATTATTGAAAGCTAAAAACGACTTCTAAGTTGCAAGATAACAGAAGTTAACATGGGGTGTGATTTTTACATGCAAAGTAGGTGGTAATTACAAAATTAGCTAATTAAATCCTAATGGCGAAGGTATAGGTTCAGGGGCCTGTTTCACAAAACACTATTTTCTACTCCCAACTTTTAATATGCATATTAAATATGAATCACCAGTGGGTCTCATTAAGATGAATCATGGGTCTCATTAAGATACAAATTTTCATTAAAGCACTGGTCAAGCTAACCAATGGCAGAGGAGCATTTGCAATCGAATCGGTTCCTTTTCGCTCACGATCGGGTCGGCAAGCCAACCGAAGTCACACCGGTGTGAAGTTAGCAGCCAGTTCTCCAGCAGCCAATATGGCGGTATGCCATTCCACATCGCTATGCACGATCATCGAACGGTTACCATAATAATACATAGAAGATTTTATATTTCTAATAAATGAGCAATGTTTATTAATACTTATACTTTGAGTTACTGTAGAATCGAATGCTGAACCGAACCATTAAAATAAAAACATGGATGTCGAGTATAGATTCGCAGTTATATTAACTAGGTTAGGTATACCTACCAGTTTGATATAACAGCAAATATAGTCGATTTTTGCCCCGAAGGCATTCGAAGGCTGGGTTTTCACATCACTAAAAAGGGTTGGTTTTTTATTGCCAACAATCGAGCGAAAACGAAAATTCCTTCGGCCCCTCTCTTGGGGGTCAAAATGCCCCCAAAAGTCTTAAAAATGCATTTTTGCCCCGAAGGCATTCGAAGGCTGGGTTTTGACATCACTAAAAAGGGTTGGTTTTTTATTGCCAACAATCGAGCGAAAACGAAAATTCCTTCGGCCCCTCTCTTGGGGGTCAAAATGCCCCCCAAAGTCTTAAAAATGCATTTTTGCCCTGAAGGCATTCGAAGGCTGGGTTTTGACATCACTAAAAAGGGTTGGTTTTTTATTGCCAACAATCGAGCGAAAACGAAAATTCCTTCGGCCCCTCTCTTGGGGGTCAAAATGCCCCCCAAAGTCTTAAAAATGCATTTTTGCCCCGAAGGCATTCGAAGGCTGGGTTTTGACATCACTAAAAAGAGTTGGTTTTTTATTGCCAACAATCGAGCGAAAACGAAAATTCCTTCGGCCCCTCTGCGGCCCCTCTCTTGGGGGTCAAAATGCCCCCCAAAGTCTTAAAAATGCATTTTTGCCCTGAAGGCATTCGAAGGCTGGGTTTTGACATCACTAAAAAGGGTTGGTTTTTTATTGCCAACAATCGAGCGAAAACGAAAATTCCTTCGGCCCCTCTCTTGGGGGTCAAAATGCCCCCCAAAGTCTTAAAAATGCATTTTTGCCCCGAAGGCATTCGTAGGCTGGGTTTTGACATCACTAAAAAGAGTTGGTTTTTTATTGCCAACAATCGAGCGAAAACGAAAATTCCTTCGGCCCCTCTCTTGGGGGTCAAAATGCCCCCCAAAGTCTTAAAAATTCGTTTTTGCCCCGAAGGCATTCGAAGGTTGGGTTTTGACATCACTAAAAAGGGTTGGTTTTTTATTGCCAACAATCGAGCTAAAACGAAAATTCCTTCGGCCCCTCTCTTGGGGGTCAAAATGCCCCCCAAAGTCTTAAAAATGCGTTTTTGCCCCGAAGGCATTCGAAGGCTGGGTTTTCACATCACTAAAAAGGGTTGGTTTTTTATTGCCAACAATCGAGCGAAAACGAAAATTCCTTCGGCCCCTCTCTTGGGGGTCAAAATGCCCCCCAAAGTCTTAAAAATGCATTTTTTGCCCCGAAGGCATTCGTAGGCTGGGTTTTGACATCACTAAAAAGAGTTGGTTTTTTATTGCCAACAATCGAGCGAAAACGATAATTCCTTCGGCCCCTCTCTTGGGGGTCAAAATGCCCCCCAAAGTCTTAAAAATGCGTTTTTGCCCTGAAGGCATTCGAAGGCTGGGTTTTGACATCACTGAAAAGGGTTGGTTTTTTATTGCCAACAATCGAGCGAAAACGAAAATTCCTTCGGCCCCTCTCTTGGGGGTCAAAATGCCCCCCAAAGTCTTAAAAATGCGTTTTTGCCCCGAAGGCATTCGAAGGCTGGGTTTTCACATCACTAAAAAGGGTTGGTTTTTTATTGCCAACAATCGAGCTAAAACGAAAATTCATTCGGCTCCTCTCTTGGGGGTCAAAATGCCCCCCAAAGTCTTAAAAATGCATTTTTGCCCCGAAGGCATTCGAAGGCTGGGTTTTCACATCACTAAAAAGGGTTGTTTTTTTATTGCCAACAATCTAGCTAAAACGAAAATTCCTTCGGCCCCTCTCTTGGGGGTCAAAATGCCCCCCAAAGTCTTAAAAATGCATTTTTGCCCTGAAGGCATTCGAAGGCTGGGTTTTGACATCACTAAAAAGGGTTGGTTTTTTATTGCCAACAATCGAGCGAAAACGAAAATTCCTTCGGCCCCTCTCTTGGGGGTCAAAATGTCCCCCAAAGTCTTAAAAATGCATTTTTGCCCCGAAGGCATTCGAAGGCTGGGTTTTGACATCACTAAAAAGAGTTGGTTTTTTATTGCCAACAATCGAGCGAAAACGAAAATTCCTTCGGCCCCTCTCTTGGGGGTCAAAATGCCCCCCAAAGTCTTAAAAATGCATTTTTGCCCCGAAGGCATTCGATACATACTTATTTCTCCAAACTTTTGATATTAAAATCGTATGTTTGTTAAATGCATTAGGTAATATTAGGTGGGTATCCACAAAGAAAATACAGGGTTATTGTTTATTGCACGAATAGGTTTCCTTTGGTGATCTTATAAAAAGAGGTGAGGAGTAAATTACTTGCATACCATATAAAAGTCAATAGATTTTCAGAACTTTCAAATTTCAATGTTTCTTAAAAACATCATTCAAATATCTTGAAATGTAATTTTCAAAATATGTAGGTAGGTACATAAACGTTTTTTATTTTTTTGCCTGGAAAACTTGTCCAACACCATGGTCTTCCGCTAGAATAGCCATATCTTCTTTATTATTTAAAAAAAATTATTATTTTTTTTTGTAGGTTTACATAAGCCGTAATAAGCTACTTATTTGACGTTTTAAAAATTTCCAAAGCCGACTAGATCTTGGGATTTCGAAAGTCAACTTTGCTTTTTCTTATTACCGCCATATTGTTTTTCATGCCATTCGCTATAGAAAAAAATCAAGGAAACAAAAACTCCATCACATTGAAAATAAATTTGAAAAAAATTTATTCTTCTTTTCTAAAAATAAAGAAAATTTTTTTAACGAATGTCAAAAAATGCATTTTTTAAGTGTTGCCATAGGTATAATATGTAAAAAATTACACCCTATATTAACATATGTTGTACCCATTGTAATTTAGAAGTCGTTTTAAATTTTCAACAATAGTACCTACCTACATGCATGTCATGTAGGAACTTTACGATACAACATGTCAAAAACCGGTCCTTTTTAAATTTTAATATTTAGTCCTCAATTGAATTATTAAACTTTAATAAAGGAGTCAGAATAAACAAAGTGAGTTAAAATTATTAATTTTTTAGAGAACATGTGAATATTTTTTATTCATAAATAAAAACAACAATAAAACCCAAATAACTAAATTACAATGGGTACAACATAAGTTAATATAGGGTATAACCTATGGCTACACTTAAAAAATGCACTTTTTGACATTCGATAAAAAAATTTTTTTCTTTATTTTTGAAAAAGAAGAAAAAAAATTTTCAAATTTATTTGCAATGTGATGGATTTTTTGTTTCCTTGATTTTTTCTATACCGAACGGCATGAAAAACAATATGGCGTTAAAAAAAAACAAAGTTGACTTTCGAAATCCCAAGATCCAGTTGGCTTTGGAAATTTTTGAAACGTCAAATAAGTAGCTTATTACGGCTTATGTAAACCTACAAAAAATAATTTTTTTTTTTTAAATAATAAAGAAGATATGGCTAAAATAATAAATTTGCATGTTTCAAGTTTTTTCAGGATATTTCAGGAAATACTGGGAATATTGAGAAAAAAAAAATTGCCAAATACTCGTCTCAAAACAGCCCAACTTATTTGTAATTTAACCGACTTCGTATCTCTTACCGTTTCTTACAGTCTTTTCACCTGAATGGGACAGCCTGTATCATAAAATTGAACAATGACCGGCTTTTCTGAAAGGTCGTATTGTAAAGTAGATGACATGTACTATTATTGAAAATTAAAAACGACTTCCAAAGTACAAGACAACATAAGTTAACATAGGGTGTATTTTTTTACATGAGTTATGTGATATCACTAATAGGACATTTACTAATAATAGGACTAATAATACCATTAAAATGCAATATATGTAATATCATAATAATGCTCTAGTTCTTAAGTCCATGTAAATAATACTCTGACCATCTCATTAGCAAGAGGACCTTTAGAATGTAATTAAATCACTTATCATTGATTATAAAGGGAACCAATTGCTTAGAGACGGGCAGTACTTACTTAGGCGTTATGCTGTAATGCTCAGATTTAGTCATAGCAATTATTAAGTAGTGTAAAGTTTTGTGAAATAAATATTTTTTTGAATCTTGAATCTCTCAAGAACATTTGTGGCGCAGTCAGTAGGATAGAAGAAGACAAGTTTTGAAGCTCAGAAGCCGTTCCTTGTCGTTGGTTTCAACCATTTATCTTCAAAAAACCGTAAGTTAAGCTCCTATCTTTTACATTATCCATTTGTGTGAATTTTGAACAATTTATTTTGTGCATATTGCATCCTATAATTTGCCTCTTGGAATTTATTATTATTATTATTATTATTTTTCGTACGTATTATTTTCATAAGTGAACATTCATTAATTATATTTTTCCTTTTTGATCATCTGAATCATAATTTATGATAGACGATAAAATAGTCGATAATTTGATTTTCAAATTAAATACAATGACGTTAGGTAACAATAACCTTCAAACAAACTCCCAACAGTCGAACCCAGTAACTCCGCCATCCCAGCCGACCATTCAGGCGGCGAAGGAAATTGCTAGTACATTAAAAACTTTTACTGGGAATAGTCAACATTTAGAATCATTTATTAATACTGTTGACAGATTTTTCGAACGTTATGGAAAAACCAGAGACAATAGCTTAAGTGAATTTGTATTTGCTGTTATTTGCTCTAAAATTATTGACGAAGCAGGTGATTTTTTGCTCTGTAGACCAGACTTGAATACTTGGCCAGAAGTGCGCGATGCCTTAAGGCTTAAATTTGGTGATAGGATAGATAGGAATGTACTCCAACAACAATTCATTTATATGTCTAAGCAACGTAACGAGAGTATAATTGACTTTTTAGAAAGACTCAAAATTTTAAAAATGAGATTATGTTTAAAAATAAAATCGGACCCCCTGCTTGATGAGGGTACGAAAAACTCTCTAATAAGCCAAAACGAAATAACCGCCGTAACGGTGCTATTAGCAAATGTCAATCCTGAATTACGTACATTGCTCATGATATCCAAGCCAAAAAATATCGATGAAGCTACAGGTCTTGTCCTTAATCACTCTATGCTAGAACAACAAATTAGTAATATTCAACCTCGCATGAATAGACCTTCTCAACCTAACCCACATCATCACAAATTTATAAAGCCTCATCCTAGGCAGGCGATATACTCACCTCATCAACATTTCCCGCAATCTTTTCCTCAAAATTTCCCCCCTTCTTATCAGCATCAGTCGACCTTGTCTCCCGCTCAAAACACTCATCAGCCTATGTCAAACATGAGTGCATTACGACCCAACTCTAATACTTTCGCTTTTGCAAATCAAAAACAAACCTTTCCTAGCCAACCTATAAATATCCAACCGAGATCGACGCCCCCGAAAAAATTTTTCACCAACCGTCAAGTCTTCGGTAAACCGAAAAATGTGTTTTCCCCAGAAAATTCGAACAAGCCCACTCATGAACCTGAACCCATGTCAGTAGTCTCTTCGCAAAATTTTTCGCGAAGAAGCAACAATTTCTTTCAACCATCAGGTCCCAGAAACTTCTATTCAGAAGAATTGAATAACACCGAACAAAATAATGAGGTGCATTCCGTTGATAGCCCTCAAGGTTATGAGAACGATAATTTTACCTACTCAGGTAACGTTCCAAATTATCCCTACCTCGACGAAAATGAAGCTTACGCATACCCCGAATTTTCTTATCAAGCCTCATGCGAAAATAATTCTACAGGTTGTCTACCAGATTATACCATCACTAATCCTTCACAAGTAGAACCTGATGAAGATCAAAATTTTCACGATCTCAGCCACTCATATCCCGAAACGTAGACCTTAACAATCTCATGCCCAATTCTCTTCCTTTTATACAGATAAGAGAACCTTCGATTAAATTATTAATCGATACAGGCTGCCACCCGTCCATACTTAGGCCATTCATCGCCGAATAATTTTTTCGGAGTCCATTTATAAATCGGACACCCCGATAATTACTTGTGCTGGCACGAAAAAAGCCCAGTTCAAAGCCCATATTCCGCTTTTTCCCGAATTAAAATTAGCCAACTCTGATAGAGATAGCTTTCTAGAATTCGTACTTTTCGATTTTCACGATTACTTTGACGGAATCATAGGCATAAGAGATTTGAGAAAATTAGGGCTGAACATAGACTTGAAAAATAAAGTTTTATACAAAGGAGACGTTAAAATTCCCCTGTATTATAGAAAAGACTTTGTGACTCAAAAAATTGAAATACCTGCCTACACCTCAATCACAAAGCAGATCAAAGTAGACCTACCCGATGGAGACGCCCTACTACCCACTTTAACAACTATGGGTGTAACAACCCCATCATGTTTAATTAAAATAAAAAACCACTTAACAACGTTAGAATTTATTAATACAACTAATACGTCTAAACTGTTAACCATAAACGGAAACTTCCTTACCCCGCATGTTACAAAATTCAGCGAGGAACAATACCAATGTTTTCACATCGAACAATCCAAACAAGTCCTAACACCCTCTTCTGCTTTTGATTTTTCTCTCATCCGAACCGACCATCTCAATTCCGAGGAAAAATCTCTGTTGAAGACTCTTCTCATAAAATATAGGGACATTATTCACCAACCTGACGATAAACTGACTTTTACGAATAAGACTAAACATGAGATCAGGACAACTGACGAAATACCGGTCCATACTAAATCGTACAGGTACCCTTATATTCACAAGGAAGAAATTAACAAACAAATAAACAAAATGTTAGAAGACGGTATAATACGGCCATCTCAGTCGCCTTGGGTATCACCTATATGGATGTACCAAAGAAATTAGATGCCAGCAACAAACCTAAATGGCGCATTGTAGTGGACTATAGAAAAATTAATGAAAAAACCATAGATGATAGGTATCCAATACCAAATATCTCAGACATCCTAGATAAGCTCGGAAGATGCCAGTACTTCACCACTTTAGACCTGGCATCGGGATTCCACCAAATAGAAATGCACCCGAACTCAATCGAAAAAACGGCATTCACCGTAGATAACGGGCATTACGAGTTCACAAGAATGCCTTTCGGGCTTAAAAACGCGCCCGCGACTTTCCAGAGAGTCATGGATGACGTTCTGAAAGGGCTTCAAAACAAAAAATGTCTGGTGTATATGGACGATATAATCGTTTTTAGCACCTCACTTCAGGAACACCTCGATAGTTTAAGACAAATCTTTGATAGGATCCAACAAGCAGGACTTAAAATCCAATTGGATAAATCCGAATTCCTGTGCAAATCTGTAGAATTTTTGGGACATGTGATCACGCCGGAGGGTATCCTCCCGAATCCAAAGAAAATCAAAGCGATTCAGAACTTTCCGATCCCAAAAACTCCAAAAGAAATAAAATCCTTTTTAGGACTGGTTGGGTATTACAGAAAGTTCATAAAAAATTTCGCGCACCTAACCAAACCAATGACTAGATGTCTCAAAAAGAACGTAAAGATAGAACACAGCCCGGAATTCGTTAATTCATTTGAAACTTGTAAAAAGATCCTTATGAACGACCCAATCCTCCAGCATCCAGACTTTTCAAAGCCTTTTAATTTAACGACCGATGCATCTGGGGTAGCCCTAGGTGCAATATTATCGCAAGGTCCAATCGGAAAAGATCTCCCGATCGCCTTTGCCTCTCGTACTCTGAATTCAGCGGAATCCAATTATAGTACTATAGAAAAGGAGCTCCTGGCTATAGTGTGGGCCGTGAAATATTTCCGCCCATACCTCTTCGGAAGAAAATTTAATGTAATATCAGACCACAAGCCCCTCCAATGGCTCTTTTCACTTAAAGAGCCAAACTCCAAGCTTGTGAGATGGAGACTCAAACTCGCCGAGTATGACTTTAACATCCAGTACAAACGTGGGTCCCAAAACACCAATGCCGACTCCTTGTCTCGAATAGAAATAAATACTCTCGAACGTGATGAAAGCGACCTGCTTTCCATGATAGCTAATCCTGACGAGTATAACTTAAAAGACCGCATAACAGAAGACGAGATAGACGAAATAATAGGACTAAACCAATCACTTGAACAAACCAATGACATACCAGAAAATCTTTCCGACAATGACACCGTGCACACGAGTGCCGAAAACCCCATCCAAATTGCTCCTTACGTAGATAAACCCATCAATACCTACAAAACTCAGATAATAATCTCTACTAGAGAAAACCTCTTAAATCCCTCTAGTCAAAAACAAAACGTATTTGACAAAGTCAGAATTCACCTAAATCTACCCAAAAATTTCCATGCTAGGCACCTTGTCACGTTCCTCAAGGAACACCTGAAACCAAAATCTACGTACTGTCTTTTCTTCAAAGACAGATCCATCGAACCTCATTTTATTAGGACACTCCAAAATTATTTTAAAAATAACACATTCAAATTATACATATCTAACACTATGTTAGAAGATGTAACAGATGTGGAAGAGCAGAAATTAAAACTAACACTTTACCATGAAACCAAAACGAGTCACCGCGACATACAAGAAAATATACACGCCATTAAAAAATCATTTTACTGGCCAAACCTCGAGCAAGACGTCAGAGACTATGTCAACTCTTGCGAAGTATGCCAAACCACCAAATACGAAAGACACCCCAATAAATTCGTTTTCAAACCGACCCCGATAGGCAACCAACCTTTCGATCACCTCTATATTGACACCTACAAAACGCATGGCCAATATTTCCTAACTATAGTAGACAGCTTCTCGAAATTAGGTCAGGCATACCCAATCAAGACGCCATCGGGAATTGAAATAGCGAATAAGCTAATTCAATATTTCAATCACTACGGCATACCCAAGAAAATCACTAGCGACAACGGGCACGAATTTAAAAATGAAACAGTACAGGGACTTTGCCAAATGCACCAGGTGGAGATCCATTACACAACTCTGTACAATCCTTCCAGCAACAGCCCCGTCGAAAGATTTCATTCAACCCTGGCCGAGACAATCCTTTCTTTAAAATCTTCCAAACCGAACGAACCAATAGAAACTCTGATGATTTATGCAATCCTCTCCTACAATAATTCAGTACATAGCTCGACTAACTTCACTCCCTTCCAGATTACTCGCGGTAAGCTTGATTACAAAAATCCTTTCGAATTAAGTGAACAACAAAAGGTCACAGAGTACCTTCAAAATCACGTCGAAAACTTGAAAGAAATCCAACAACTAGTCTCCGCTAGGTTGCGCGAAAAGCAGGATAAAAATTTATCCGAAAGAAATAAAACTAGGCAACCCGAAGTCACCATTGACGTGAACAAACCCATATATAAGACTAAAAATCGAAACATATCTCAAAAGAAAACTACAGATCCTTACGAAAAGGTAATACATCATGAACGGGTTGGTGACAATAAAGTCACAACGCAAAATCGAATATATCACGTAAACCATTTTAAGCCTCAACGTTTCATTGCAGGTACGTCGCAGAATGAGCGCCCTGGTCCTCATCCTCCTCCTCGTACCCCTGTCCAACACGCTTAAAATTGACAAACTTACTAACCCCATCTTACCCGTACAACTAGGGTACGCCAAAGTAATTAACTCTAAACACACCTTTTTATATCACGTAAATTTGACTAACGCCGAAATCCCACTTTTAAAAAATTCAAAATGCTCTAACTACATTACAAAAATCAATCTCAGAAAATAAGATAGAAAAACATCTACATGTAGTGCTCAGAAATAAGATAGAGAATGCTATGTCATTAAACAACATCATTCATAAAAGGATAACGACTTTTCTTAATAATCCTAGAGTAAAAAGAGGTCTAATTAACGGCGTAGGCAAAATCTCGAAATGGCTTTTTGGTACTCTTGACTCAGATGACGAACAGTACATAAATAACTACCTATACAGTCGTTGAAAATAAATAACGATATAATAAAAGGTAACCTCAGAAGCCAACAAAGCATTCTCAAAGAATTGTCACAGGTATACAGCGACAATTTCAGAAAACTTACAGAGAATCAAATCATCTTGCAAAGTCATATAGACAACCTAACAAAGGAACTGAAAAATATAGAAAATGCTTTTTCCATTTCGGAAGCGATCAATATACTTATCACCCAGTTAAATTTCATAGAAAATATAATCAGTAACTTAGAGACTGCAATTTCGTTCGCTCGTCTAAATACCTTACACTCTTACACACCTCAATAATCCAACCAAGTCAATTATATTCAATGATCACAAAGTTGGATTCGATGTACCCAATTAGACAGGTACCGAAACTAAACAATTACGCGAACTATTACAACTTGCTTTCATCTCAAGTAATACTGAAAAACGAAATAGTATTGTTCAAAATTCATGTACCCATTACTTCCTCAAGGTACAAATACTTCCGAATGTACCCAGTTCCTATCTCGAACCTCACAATCGTCCCAGAAAACCCTTTCCTTCTGCTTAACTCAGAAGAAGACTTCTGGACAACATCGGAGACCTGCCCAAAAATAGAAGACTACTTCTTCTGCCTTAAACGTACTCTACGCAAGAACCAACCTTGCCTCGCTAAATTGATCCACAGCGGAAAGAACACCTGTCCCGGAACTCCGATATATTTCCGCAGTTCCAGTTCCACCCAAATCACCGCTAACGAAGTACTGGTGATTCCTGCTCAACCAACCAAAGCAGAAGCGGAATGCGACTCCGGAGGTATCTACGAAATCACCACGCCCAGTATTGTGAAACTCGGGCATTGCAACTTGCACCTGTTGGGAATGACTTTCCAAAGAGAAGAAACCTTCCACGAGCAATTCGCCCCTTCGACCTACCCAGAATCGACATCACCACAGGTAACATCTCAACGAGAATCATCCACCTGAAATCAATTGATAGCGAACGCATCAGTGAACTAAATTCAATGATGGACCATTTACACACGAACGACGACATGGACACCACCCCGAGAAGACATCATTCATGGATAAACTCCGTTTTGATTGTGTTAGTGCTCATGGTAATTCTTGTGCTCTTGATTCTCAAGAATATAATATTCAAAAAGGTGAAACCAACTCCTCAAAAAATAGAGAGCCCAAGCCCCCTATTTTCTGAACTTACGGAGGGAGGAGTTATGTGATATCACTAATAGGACATTTACTAATAATAGGACTAATAATACCATTAAAATGCAATATATGTAATTATCATAATAATGCTCTAGTTCTTAAGTCCATGTAAATAATACTCTGACCATCTCATTAGCAAGAGGACCTTTAGAATGTAATTAAATCACTTATCATTGATTATAAAGGGAACCAATTGCTTAGAGACGGGCAGTACTTACTTAGGCGTTATGCTGTAATGCTCAGATTTAGTCATAGCAATTATTAAGTAGTGTAAAGTTTTGTGAAATAAATATTTTTTTGAATCTTGAATCTCTCAAGAACATTTGTCATGCTATTCCCTATGGCAACACTTAAAATAAATGCACTATAATATGTATTATACATATTATATGTATATATAAATAATACATTCATTAAACAGGAAATACAAAATTTATTTATGTTTACAAATTATGTTATATTCCCATGTATATTCAAAGTAGAAGCAGAAGATACTCTTCTCCTCGGCTTGTTTTGAGATGCTATTCAAATTCAAAGAAGTAATAAAACTATAAAAGGATAGAAACAGGTAAATATACAATTACGACACAGGTTTACGACAGGGCAATAAAATTTCAATCCTCTTCAGCTTCTTTGTCGAGCGGCGCCAATCGCCAATACTCAACTCTATTGAAGCCATCCTAATAGAGATATAATTGGATACAGTTGTTAGGATATTTCTTTACAATGGTATAAGTAGAACCATTTTAAGAAAACGGAAAGTCATAAAATATATCTGTTACTTTCTTACTCATTGGGTTATCCATACCTCTTGACTTGAGGGAAGAAACCGTAAAAATCTGTAGCCGGAGTTCAATTGTTGAAATGATTTATTGGGGGGTAAAACCCGGTACTTAGACCTAAGCAAGTAGCTCCCAACAATGTGCCCCTGAAATTCAGGTGCGGTTCTAAAACTGTTTCTACTTCGAAAGTCCAAATAAACCAAAAGTTTTGTATAATTCAATATTTTTCAATTAATTAGTACCTAACGTATTATTATTGTTGTAATATCATCTGAATATCAACTATGTTTGGAAATTAATATAAAATCAATGGAATATAAATTAAAATTTGTTGATAGTAAGTAGTAAAATAATCTATATTATCAGGAATGAATTTCTCGAGGTACCTATTCTTCGCTCATTGAAAACAAAGCTGAAGAAAATATTATTTTGAAAGTGGGGTGGGGGGTTCCATCATATTAGGAAGGTCTCCTGAGAAGATTTTTGCTGCAAAATTTTGCACTAATATTCATAAATTCAAAACAGTTACGACTTGTTTAATTTTAAATTGTTCAAAATTACTTACAACATTTTCAAATTAACAAACATTTTTGGCATGTCTCAACTTTTTTGAATTTATAAAAACTTCTCAGGCAGACCTTCCTATTTGATGTATCACAGGAACCTCCTTGTAATTTTTATTATATTTATTATTTCTTATGAAATTTATTATTTAAATTTATCATTTATTTAATAAATGAACATTTATTTCGTTAGTAATTAAATTAAATAGTCTTGAAACGTTGCTTTCCTACAATGTGAAATTGAATACTTGTTTCTTTAAAAAACTTTTTTCGTCAAATAGTTGTATAAGCAATAAACAAATATTATTTTAATTTTTTTAGCATATTTTTTGTTTCCAAATTCAATAATTTTTAGACAGTCGCAAAATAAATTAATCAAGCTTTTAAATGATGTATCCTCTCCTTTAAAAAAACATAGTGGCGGGTGTATCGACAAATTATTGGAAAAAAAATCTTTTTTTTTGTTTCAAAGAATGTGGAATATTGTTAATTTGTAGGTATGTAGGTATTACAAATTTTTGAAAAAGCGAAAATAGGAAGTATGTATTGGAATAAAAGAAACCTACTATCTGAAAATGTTTGAGAGCCACTGGTCAGCTTGAGGCATGATAAATATGCATTTTTTTGTTTCTTTCTACTTTTATGACTTTCCGTTTTCTTAAAATGGTTCTATAGCTTAAAGAATTGCTCTGTATACAGGGTTGCCGGTGTTAGCTGATTGATGTATTACTTAAAGTCTTCGAATGCCTTCAGGGCAAAAACGCATTTTTAAGACTTTGGGGGGCATTTTGACCCCCAAGAGAGGGGCCGAAGGAATTTTCGTTTTCGCTCGATTGTTGGCAATAAAAAACCAACCCTTTTCAGTGATCTGAAAACCCAGCCTTCGAATGCCTTCGGGGCAAAAACGCATTTTTAAGACTTTGGGGGGCATTTTGACCCCCAAGAGAGGGGCCGAAGGAATTTTCGTTTTCGCTCGATTGTTGGCAATAAAAAACCAACCCTTTTTAGTGACGTGAAAACCCAGCCTTCGAATGCCTTCGGGGCAAAAACGCATTTTTAAGACTTTGGGGGGCATTTTGACCCCCAAGAGAGGGGCCGAAGGAATTTTCGTTTTCGCTCGATTGTTGGCAATAAAAAACCAACCCTTTTTAGTGATGTCAAAACCCAGCCTTCGAATGCCTTCAGGGCAAAAATGCATTTTTAAGACTTTGGGGGGCATTTTGACCCCCAAGAGAGGGGCCGAAGGAATTTTCGTTTTCGCTCGATTGTTGGCAATAAAAAACCAACCCTTTTTAGTGACGTGAAAACCCAGCCTTCGAATGCCTTCGGGGCAAAAATGCATTTTTAAGACTTTGGGGGTCATGTTCACCCCCAAGAGAGGGGCCGAAGGAATTTTCGTTTTCGCTCGATTGTTGGCAATAAAAAACCAACCCTTTTTAGTGATGTCAAAACCCAGCCTTCGAATGCCTTCAGGGCAAAAATGCATTTTTAAGACTTTGGGGGGCATTTTGACCCCCAAGAGAGGGGCCGAAGGAATTTTCGTTTTCGCTCGATTGTTGGCAATAAAAAACCAACCCTTTTTAGTGATGTGAAAACCCAGCCTTCGAATGCCTTCGGGGCAAAAACGCATTTTTAAGACTTTGGGGGGCATTTTGACCCCCAAGAGAGGGGCCGAAGAAATTTTCGTTTTCGCTCGATTGTTGGCAATAAAAAACCAACCCTTTTTAGTGACGTGAAAACCCAGCCTTCGAATGCCTTCGGGGCAAAAACGCATTTTTAAGACTTGGGGGGCATTTTGACCCCCAAGAGAGGGGCCGAAGGAATTTTCGTTTTCGCTCGATTGTTGGCAATAAAAAACCAACCCTTTTTAGTGACGTGAAAACCCAGCCTTCGAATGCCTTCGGGGCAAAAACGCATTTTTAAGACTTTGGGGGGCATTTTGACCCCCAAGAGAGGGGCCGAAGGAATTTTCGTTTTCGCTCGATTGTTGGCAATAAAAAACCAACCCTTTTTAGTGATGTCAAAACCCAGCCTTCGAATGCCTTCGGGGCAAAAACGCATTTTTAAGACTTTGGGGGGCATTTTGACCCCCAAGAGAGGGGCCGAAGGAATTTTCGTTTTCGCTCGATTGTTGGCAATAAAAAACCAACCCTTTTTAGTGATGTCAAAACCCAGCCTTCGAATGCCTTCGGGGCAAAAACGCATTTTTAAGACTTTGGGGGGCATTTTGACCCCCAAGAGAGGGGCCGAAGGAATTTTCGTTTTCGCTCGATTGTTGGCAATAAAAAACCAACCCTTTTTAGTGATGTCAAAACCCAGCCTCCGAATGCCTACGGGGCAAAAATCGACTATATTTGCTGTTATATCAAACTGGTAGGTATACCTAACCTAGTTAATATAACTGCGAATCTATACACGACATCCATGTTTTTATTTTAATGGTTCGGTTCAGCATTCGATTCTACAGTAACTCAAAGTATAAGTATTAATAAACATTGCTCATTTATTAGAAATATAAAATCTTCTATGTATTATTATGGTAACCGTTCGATGATCGTGCATAGCGATGTGGAATGGCATACCGCCATATTGGCTGCTGGAGAACTGGCTGCCAAGTTCACACCGGTCGAAGTCACAGAGTTGTCATACTCACGACATAAATTGCCTTGTGATATAAGTTCTGTATTTCTGAAAAAAAATTCTGAACGTTTATTTAATTTAGAACATAAGTAACATTCAAAGAAAATTTATCAAGATTTTATGTTACCTTAATTAATTTGATAGGTAGGTATATCGTGTAAAAGATAAGAAGATAAAGTATTATATCATTCGTAGCGCTCCGTGATATAGTATTCAAAGCGGCAACGCTGCGACCGTCGCGTGCGCAGAGACAATATCGTAATTAATGGCTGTCAATGTTATTAAAATTATTAATTGGAAAATCAAAGCGTAAAATTCGGAATTCGAACTTCGCATAATAAAAATTACGCAGTAGTGAGTAGTGCCCTTTAAACTTGATACTAAAACAGCAGAATAACCTTAGCGACGAAGAGAAAATTTGGTAATATGCGTAAACAAATAGCAACCTATCTTAAACTCAATGATCCGCAATTGTACACGGGTCATTGTTAAAATATATAATTTTTTAATCTTTTCTATGAAATAAAAAAGGGTCGTAGAAAAAATAGTGTATGGAACTCGCAGATAATGGCTATTAATACGCTCTTATGATGGTTAAGACACTCGCCTACGGCTCGTATCTTAACCATCATACTCGCGTATTAATAGCCTTCATTATAAGCTCGTTGCATAATATACTAATTAACTAAGGGATTTTCAATAGTTTTTCTCAAAATAATGGTAATAGTCTATTAAGTAATAGCTTATTAATGAACTATTATTTATAGTTTATTTCAATTATATTAGTCGGTCAGTGTTTCACAAAAATTGATATGATAAAAATAGAAACTATTATTAATAACTCATATTTTTGTGAAACAGGCTCCTGGTCGGTAGGTAGGATATCAATATATTCACCAGGATAAAATATGTAATTGGCTTCCGAGTCCAAGTAAGAATCTTGGAACTTGTTTTCATGCAGACTTTACCAGTGAATGGAAAATGAATTTAACAACGTTACGAGGTCAAATTTATTGCTTTACGGCGTTGCCAAAATTGGATGTCACATCGTGTGTCCTATTTAACATAAATGGTCATTTATATAGCATATATGATGGAAGTGAGAACGTTCAGGCCGTAACTGCAGTAAAACGCGATGCTAGCGTCAGCGGATTATTGTGGAACTAAAATGTTATCTTGAGGGTACCAGGGGGTCCAAATCACTTCCACAAAAATTTTTGCATACGGACTGCTAACGCCATCTTGAAGCTATATAAGGCGAAAAAAAATAAGCTAAATAAGGCGAAACGTTGTGACTTCCGAAATCGGAAGCCACAACGTCATATATGAAGTGACAACGAATTATGCGTATCTGATTTTGAAGTCACATAGTACCTTCTATCAATATATATATATATATATATATATATATATATATATATATATATATATATTGATACGTGTTAAGCTGTGACTTCCGTTATGTTGAGAGGGCGACCTGACTTCCCTAGCAACCGATAATATATAAACAAAAATTTTTGCATATATGGAATGAGGGGAAGCTGAATAACAATAATATCAAAAGAGGGGTAACGATTTTTCAAAAAAAAAATTTCGTATATAAGCTGTTCACGCAAAATACGAACTGGCTTCCAGACAATTTTATAGCCTAGTTTGATGACAGATACGTAGTGGCGTCCAGAAGTGTTGCCAAATATCCGGAAGTCACATAGGCGAATGTATACCACTTTATATGAATAATTTAAAGTATAGCTGTGTATGTTATGTACCTACCTATCTTGTTTCGAATACACGACCTTAAATGATTCGAGATGGAGATTAGTAAATTCATACGGATTTGTCAATGGATAAATATTTTATGAACTGAATGTTTTTAGCAGTGCCGAACCGATCAATTTTTTTTTTCAGTAGAGTAAAGGCTTAAGTAAAAAAACATACATCGTTTCAGAATAATTAGCAAAAGAACGGGTCTTTGAAAAACTTTTGAAATCACTTTGATATCTTATAGAAAGCATTACACATATAAAAAGTAATTCAAAAGCATTTTAACTAAAAATTATATTAAAGTGTTTGTGAGATAGCTGATCAAAAATAAAATGTTATAAAAATAGAATTTCAGAATGACTGATCAAATATGGCCGGATCAAAAAACTGATTTATTAAAAACGGCTATAATAATAATAATAGAACAAAAAAAATAATCAATAGGTATCTCGATATAAAAGCTATAATTCCCGAGCCCCTGCTCAATATGCTCATATGCTCTAGGTATCTCTCTCTAACTTTCAAACAAATTTTTTCTAATTCATTTTTATAAGCTACATCATAGCTAAATTTTAGCTTGAGAATATAAATTAAAATAAAATCAAAAAAATACTCGTATATATTTTTCACTGAATGTACTGTTTTGAGGTCCTAAGATCGTTCTCTCATTTAAATTTTTGCTACCTAGCTCAATTTGTAAGTATTTGTAACTGAAAATCGAAAATTTTCAACTTCAAAGCAGTGTAGAAATAGAACGGCTCAAGATATCTAAAAACCGTTTACGTGTCCCTATCTTAACTTTTCACATAGTCTCCTATACTATGTTGTTTAAAATTTAATACAGGGTGATGAAAAAACGGATAATTTTCATCACACTGTATTAAAATTTACTCCGCATAATGGGATATAACATGAAAAGCTAGGATAGAGACATGAACCATTTTTAAATATCTTGAGTCGTTCTAGTTCTACACTGCTTTGAAGTTGAAAATTTTCGATTTTCACTTGTTTATAACTCATAAACCGCTCAATCTAAATTCCAATGGTGAAAACCACCTGTATTCGATTTCTTCAGACATTTGAAAAATTAAATATTTTACAGGGTGTTCCCGTTAAAATAACGGAGTATGTGTCAACTTGCGGTATTTCCGGAAGTGCGGCCATCTAAAATATTTTCATTGAATTTCTCGTGATCACTTATGTCTGGAAATTTTTTATTTTGAGGTTATAGGCCCATTAGTTTCCGAGATACGGTCGCTTACCTACCTTAATGAAACACCCTGTATACAGTGCATTTATTTTAATCGTTGCCATAGGGAATTTCATGTTAAAGTTACAATTCCACCCTATGTTAACTTATGTTGCCTGGCAGCTTAGAAATCGTTTTTATTTTTCAATAATAGTCCATGTCATCTACTTCACAATATAGCCTGTTAGAAAAACCGACTTTTGTTTAATATAATTATACAGGGTTGTATAACTATTTCGGGACTTACTACAGGGTCAAAGATATCGGAACCGGCTACAGGGTCGTTTAAATTGTGCACAATTTTATACTTACTTCGAATCTGAAACAGAATTTCATATAATTGGAGATGTGCAAAAAAAAATTGAAAATTTTATTCTTCTTTTTCCGTAAGAAATTTTTTTTCACAGATAGTTCGCTTTGAGGTTTTTTATATTAATTCTGCGAATATAATTTTTTTTTCTAAAAAACTAGAATAAAAAAATCTAGATTAGAGTTTTCGTTTCCCAAATTTTTATTAGACCGAACGACATGAAAAACAATAGATATCGCATCCGCTATAGGAAAAACAAAAGTAGACTATGGAAACTCTTGAATCTAGTCGACTTTGAAAATTTTTGAAATATCAAATGGATACGCCTAATAACGACTTTTGTGAACCTACAAAAATATTCAGTTCATTTTCAACAGCAATAAATAAGAAATTTCGATATTTTAGTTTCGAAATAGTTATGACTCTATTAAATACCTAATGTATGAGTATACAGTGTGTCCAGTGGAAGCGGCAGTACATGGGGATCTTGGAAACGGCAAGAGATACAGGCTCTGTTAAATTAGAGAAAAGTTGCACAATTTGATGCTTAATAAGATTTTTTCGAATATTTTCAGTCATTGCTGAAATATCCTGAAAAAACTGAAAAATCAAAATTTCCTATTTTAGCCATATCTTTTTTATAATTGAGAAGTAATGAATTATTTTTTGTAGGCTTACATAAGCCGTCAAAAGCTATCCATTTGACATTACAAAAATTTTCAAAGCCGACTAGATCCCAAAGTTTTCATAGTCAACTTTTATTTTTCTTTTGGCCGCCATATTGATTTTGTATGTCGTTCGGTGTAAAATAAATCAAGGAAACCAAAAATTAATAACATGAAATAAAATTCAAAAATTTTATTATTCTTTTTTCAAAAAAAAAACATTTTTTCACCCAATTACATTAATATGAAGTCATATTACTTGCTTTATGTTTTTTTTACTTTTTATATGATATTCGGTATGAACATTTATTTTTTTTGGAAAAAATAATAAAATTCTTGACATTTTTGTTATCGAATGTTATTAATTTTTAATGGTTTCCTCGATTTATTTATTTTATACCGAATGACATAAAAGATCAATATGGCGGCCATAAGAAAAACAAAAGCTGGCTACGAAAACTCTTGGGATCTAGTCGGCTTTGAAAATTTTTGTAACGTCATATGGATAGCTTTTGACGATATATAAGCCTGCAAAAAATTATTCATTATTAGTTTCCAATAATAAAAAAGATATGGCCAAAATAAGAAATTTAGATTTTTCAGTTTTTTCAGGATATTTCAACAACGACTGAAAATATTCAAAAGAAAAAAAATCAGTTTCTTATTAAGCATCAAATTGTGCAACTTTTCTCTAATTTAACCGACCCTGTATCTCATGCCGTTTCCAAGATCCCCATGTACTGTGAAGTATAATTAAATTAAACAGAGTCCGATTGTTCTGACAGGTTTTATTGTGAAGTAGATAACACGCGCCTCGCTGATTGCACGATTATTGAAAGCTAAAAACGACTTCTAAGTTGCAAAACAGAAGTTAGCATGGGGTGTAATTTTTACATGCAAAGTAGGTGGTAATTACAAAATTAGCTAATTAAATCCTAATGGCGAAGGTAGGTTCAGGGGCCTGTTTCACAAAACACTATTAACTATTTATTATTAATAGTAATAGAGCTCATAATATAAGGGATTTTCAATAGTTTTTCTCAAAATAATGGTAATAGTCTAGTAAGTAATAGCTTATTAATGAACTATTATTTACAGTTTATTTCAATTATATTAGTCGGTCAGTGTTTCACAAAAATTGATATGATAAAAATAGAGACTATTATTAATAACTCATATTTTTGTGAAACAGGCTCCTGGTCGGTAGGTAGGATATCAATATATTCACCAGGATAAAATATGTAATTGGCTTCCGAGTCCAAGTAAGAATCTTGGAACTTGTTTTCATGCAGACTTTACCAGTGAATGGAAAATGAATTTAACAACGAAACGAGGCCAAATTTATTGCTTTACGGCGTTGCCAAAATTGGATGTCACATCGTATGTCCTATTGTACATAAATGGTCATTTATATAGCATATATGATGGAAGTGAGAACGTTCAGGCCGTAACTGCAGTAAAACGCGATGCTAGCGTCAGCGGATTATTGTGGAACTAAAATGTTATCTTGAGGGTACCAGGGGGTCTAAATCACTTCCACAAAAATTTTTGCATACGGACTGCTAACGCCATCTTGAAGCTATATATGCACTCAATAAGGCGAAACGTTGTGACTTCCGAAATCGGAAGCCACAACGTCATATATGAAGTGACAACGAATTATGCGTATCTGATTTTGAAGTCACATAGTACCTTCTATCAATATATATATATATATATATATAAATATATGTATGTATTGCGGTCAGTTCGGGGACGAAAAAATTCATGCGGTGGTTCTTTTGAGGTACTTTGTGTTGTTTGAGGTCGGACCTCAAAGAGTAACCTAGTATAAACTGGTTACTTTGGGGTCGTTGTCCCCAAAGTTACCGCGAGATGTACGAAACTCTCGCGGAACACTTTGAGGACCATGACGTCATCGTCCTAATAGAATGTTCCAGAATGTCTAATGTCATACCTTACCTTATTCAATGGGTTCTAATCGACTCAAAATCTACATTGCGCATCGTTCTAGATCTGTAGCTATGGGAATAATGAATTAACTTTTATGACAGAACCGTCAATGATTTCGCAAAATAAAATTATGAAAAATGATAATACCGAGTTCGAGAATGCCTAATTTCATTAGAAGTGCGCCACGAACACGCGTCGGTCTGTGTGGCCTAATTAAAATTAAAAGAGAAAGTCGCTTTTGTTTTTCAAATTTTCCGCCGGCGGCGCTTTTTTTTCAAGGTCGCGCGCTATCTATTCCAATCGCGGTTTTACGCTGGTGACTTTTCGGTTGATTTTAAGTCATCGAATGAGCTAAGGAGTTGAATTAGGCTTTTTCAAACGCAATGTTGCCAATTTTCTTATTATCTGTCTGATCGCGTATACGATTATATCTTATAAACTAATTTGTATATTGCCACCGATTCAGATTACGGTTCTGTGCAGGGTGAATTTTCTGTCCATTTGAAGACATTGAATGAGTTGAAAAGTGGAATTAGCCTGCGTCAAACGCTATTTTGCCGTTTTAGTATAATTTTTGTAATTGCATTTACAGTTATTTCATGAAAATTATTTTCAATATTTCCACCAATTCAGATTGCGGTTCTGCGCAGGATGAGAATTTGCGGTCGATTTGAAGTCATCGAATGTGATAAATCATGGAATTTGACATTTACGATCGCGGTGTTGTCAATTTTCATTATATGTTGCGATCGCAATTACGATTCTGTCTAATTTCAATATGCATATTAAAAAGCCGAAGTATACTCAAAAGTCACAACAAACCGTAGGTAGGTAGGTCTTAATGAGTATAAAGCAAATCAATAGCCTGTCGCATTGGAGTCGGGTTATAACCCATCGTCCTGACAGTTGTCAAGTCTGGAGTGCCCGAAAACCCAAATAAAGAGCTTATCGACTCAGGCAGCAACACACATCCAACCAGACCACCAAAAGCACGGACGGCCGTTTCGGTCTCCTTAGACCTCGTCAGCGTACTATATTGGAGAGTCCGGAAGGATATGAACCGCTGCATGAATCGAAAACCCTATATGAAATCTCATTCAGCCGGTTACCAGTGGCCTCGAGACAGAGCGACATCTATCAAGAGAAACAACAGGCTCCCAGCCAAAACAAAACTCCAATGTGTATTATGGGTTGCAGACACTCCAGGGGCTACGAGACTGACATCAGAAATGCATATTAAAAAGCCGAAGTATACTCAAAAGTCACAACAAACCGTAGGTAGGTAGGTCTTAATGAGTATAAAGCAAATCAATAGCCTGTCGCATTGGAGTCGGGTTATAACCCATCGTCCTGACAGTTGTCAAGTCTGGAGTGCCCGAAAACCCAAATAAAGAGCTTATCGACTCAGGCAGCAACACACATCCAACCAGACCACCAAAAGCACGGACAGCCGTTTCGGTCTCCTTAGACCTCGTCAGCGTACTATATTGGAGAGTCCGGAAGGATATGAACCGCTGCATGAATCGAAAACCCTATATGAAATCTCATTCAGCCGGTTACCAGTGGCCTCGAGACAGAGCGACATCTATCAAGAGAAACAACAGGCTCCCAGCCAAAACAAAACTCCAATGTGTATTATGGGTTGCAGACACTCCAGGGGCTACGAGACTGACATCAGAAATGCATATTAAAAAGCCGAAGTATACTCAAATGTCACAACAAACCGTAGGTAGGTAGGTCTTAATGAGTATAAAGCAAATCAATAGCCTGTCGCATTGGAGTCGGGTTATAACCCATCGTCCTGACAGTTGTCAAGTAATACACATTGGAGTTTTGTTTTGGCTGGGAGCCTGTTGTTTCTCTTGATAGATGTCGCTCTGTCTCGAGGCCACTGGTAACCGGCTGAATGAGATTTCATATAGGGTTTTCGATTCATGCAGCGGTTCATATCCTTCCGGACTCTCCAATATAGTACGCTGACGAGGTCTAAGGAGACCGAAACGGCCGTCCGTGCTTTTGGTGGTCTGGTTGGATGTGTGTTGCTGCCTGAGTCGATAAGCTCTTTATTTGGGTTTTCGGGCACTCCAGACTTGACAACTGTCAGGACGATGGGTTATAACCCGACTCCAATGCGACAGGCTATTGATTTGCTTTATACTCATTAAGACCTACCTACCTACGGTTTGTTGTGACTTTTGAGTATACTTCGGCTTTTTAATATGCATTTCTGATGTCAGTCTCGTAGCCCCTGGAGTGTCTGCAACCCATAATACACATTGGAGTTTTGTTTTGGCTGGGAGCCTGTTGTTTCTCTTGATAGATGTCGCTCTGTCTCGAGGCCACTGGTAACCGGCTGAATGAGATTTCATATAGGGTTTTCGATTCATGCAGCGGTTCATATCCTTCCGGACTCTCCAATATAGTACGCTGACGAGGTCTAAGGAGACCGAAACGACCGTCCGTGCTTTTGGTGGTCTGGTTGGATGTGTGTTGCTGCCTGAGTCGATAAGCTCTTTATTTGGGTTTTCGGGCACTCCAGACTTGACAACTGTCAGGACGATGGGTTATAACCCGACTCCAATGCGAAAGGCTATTGATTTGCTTTATACTCATTAAGACCTACCTACCTACGGTTTGTTGTAATTTCAATATGGCCACCAATTCACACTACAAGTATGGACAGAGTGAACTTTCGTATAAATAATATGAAAATTAACAACATGGCAATTTAAAATGTCTAATTACACGCTTTATCGTATTCGATGAGTTCAAATCGACCGAAAATTCACTCTGCGCAAAAAAATCTAATCTGAATTGGTAGCAAGGTTTAAATTAATTTTTTAACCGAAATCGTAATGTAGATCGACAAAAATAATATTAAAATTGGCAACATCGTAATTGAAAATGTGTAATTCCATGCTTTTTCTCATTAGATGACTTAAAAACGACCGAATATTCACTTTGCGCATATCCTTGTGATTTGAATTGGTGGCAATATAGAAATTGATTTTTGAGCGGGATCGTAATTGCGATGGCGAAAATATCATTACAATTGGCAATATCAAGATCGGAATATCTAAGTCCGTGCTTTATATCCATTCGATGACTTCAAATCGACCGAAAAATCCCTCTGCGCAGAAAATTTTAATCCGAATTGGTAGCAAGGTTTAAATTAATTTTTTAAGCGGAATAGTGATTGGGATCGTAAAAAAAAGATGAAAATTAGCAACATCGGACTATAAATTGTCTAATTCCACGCTTCATCTCATTCGATGACTTCAAAACGACCGAATATTCACTTTGCGCATATCCTTGTAATTTGAATTGGTGTCAATATAGAAATTAACTTTTTAGCGGGATCGTAATTACGATGGCGAAAATATCATTAAAATTGACAAGATCAATATCGGAATATCTAAGTCCGTGCTTTATATCCATTCGATGACTTCAAATCGACCGAAAAATCCCTCTGCGCAGAAAATTTTAATCCGAATTGGTAGCAAGGTTTAAATTAATTTTTTAAGCGGAATAGTGATTGGGATCGTAAAAAAAAGATGAAAATTAGCAACATCGGACTATAAATTGTCTAATTCCACGCTTCATCTCATTCGATGACTTCAAAACGACCGAATATTCACTTTGCGCATATCCTTGTAATTTGAATTGGTGTCAATATAGAAATTAACTTTTGAGCGGGATCGTAATTGCGATGGCGAAAATATCATTAAAATTGGCAAGATCAAGATCGGAATATCTAAGTCCGTGCTTTATATCCATTCGATGACTTCAAATCGACCGAAAAATCCATCTGCGCAGAAAATTTTAATCCGAATTGGTGGCAAGGTTTAAATTAATTTTTTAAGCGGAATCGTAATTGGGATCGTAAAAATAATATGGAAATTAGCAACATCGCAATTAAGATTGTCTAATTCCACGCTTTATCTCATTCGATGACTTCAAAACGACCGAATATTCACTTTGCGCATATCTTTGTAATTTGAGTTGGTGGCAATATAGAAATTAATTTTTTAGCGGGATCGTAATTGCGATGGCAAAAATCTCATTACAATTGGCAGAATCAAGATCGGAATATCTAAGTCCGTGCTTTATATCCATTCGATGACTTCAAATCGACCGAAAAATCCATCTGCGCAGAAAATTTTAATCCGAATTGGTGGCAAGGTTTAAATTAATTTTTTAAGCGGAATCGTAATTGGGATCGTAAAAAAAATATTAAAATTAGCAACATCGGAATATAATATGTTTAATTCCACGCTTTATCTCATTCGATGACTTCAAAACGACCGAATATTCACTTTGCGCATATCCTTGTAATTTGATGTGGTGGTAATATAGAAATTAGTTTTTTAGCGGGATCGTATTTGCGATGGCAAAAATCTCATTACAATTGGCAAAATCAAGATCGGAATATCCAAGTTCGTGCCTTATATCCATTCGATGACTTCAAATCGACCGAAAAATGCCTCTACGCAGAAAATTTTAGTCCGAATTGGTAGCAAGGTTTAAATTAATTTTTTAACCGAAATTGTAATTTAGATCGCAAAAATAATATTAAAATTGGCAACATCGTAATTGAAAATGTGTAATGCACTGCTTTATCTCATTCGATGACTTCAAATCGACCGAAAAATCCCTCTGCGCAGAAAATTTAAATCCGAATTGGTGAGAAGGTTTAAAATAATTTTTTAAGCGGAATCGTAATTGAGATCGTGTAACGAATTCCAAGGCATTCGCAGCTAATTATTATTTATTTTAAGTTATCGAGGGGTTTATCAGAAAGATACAGTTTTTACAGCAATGATTAGCGGGTTATCTCGCCGGCACCGGCTATATAAACAGACCAAGAGGACCAGCAAGGCAGAAGATTCCGAGGAACTGACTCGAGAAGCTCTCTCACCCCTTCTAGTGTACTGAGCTAAGAAGGTCCCCTAACCCCCCAGCAGGAGGCATGCATTGAGTGCACTCCGCCACATTCATCCGGTGACGGCCAGCCAATGAACTGAGTTGAGCTTGTCTGTAACACGGAAACGGGAGCCCGACAGGAGTGAATTGAGCTCCAGTCGACTGCCGACCACATAAGGGAACAAACGGGGCTGTAGTGAGGTCCCGGGCGGACCCTTTCAGACGGCACCAGGCCTGCATTGAGGGCCAGGTGTCACAAGCGTCGGGATCGCAACGCATTGAGTTGTCGACCCTGAGCTATTTATTAATACCCTCCTCGGTACTCCGTGAGTGGGCTTGTATTTTTCAGATTGAGGCGTCCGTGAATGATTTCTCTCCGAAGTCGCCGCGGCGCGTATGCCGGAGGCCGCGGCCGCTGCTAGCACAACACGCAGCGGGCGATGGCAGTGGAGCGACTGACGTGGTGAGCTCAGTTCCAGTGATAGAACGACCGGGCGACCAATACGAAGACGCGCGCCCTAGCGTCGATATCAGCACCCAATCAGACAGAGCACCGAGGGAAGAGGACAGCCCACATTGATCCGAACTCATCGCGCAGCATTAATATATGTCGTTGTATTGAAATTTGGTAACTGTAAATAAATGCTTTTAAAATTTTGATTGACTTGTTACGGGTAAAAGAGGGGCAAATACCTAACCCTGTGATCGTCTCAACCCAGCTGAAAATCCCGTTACAAGATTGGCGCCCAACGTTAATTACACGATCATAGTTCCGCCCCGTCAGATCAAGTCAGCAAGGCCAAAAGTTCAGTCACAATAACAGTTACAGAAAGGGAATTACAGAATGACCAAAGACGACGCAACCACTGCAGGGCTAAGCTGGATATACCAGCTAAGCAAAGAAGAGGCCGAGAAAGAAGCGCGGAGACGGGGCCTAGAAGCGACAGGCACCCTGGACGACATCAGGGCGCGTATAAGTCAGCACGTCAAGCAGCAGCAAGGAGGAGCAATCCCCAAGGCGAATACAAAAGTCAAGCCGGAGCAGCCCGCCGGAGCGGAACGAGATAGAATAAACGCGCTCGAGGCCGAGATAGCACTCCTGAAGCTGGCCCTCCGAACGGATCGGGAAGCAACACAAGCAGCAGGAATCAGCGAGGAGGCACCTCAACTCACAGGGTCGGAAATAGTCAACCACGCCCGGAAATGGGGACTGAAGTTCGACCCAAAGCGAGACAACGTGATCCTGTTTACAGAACGTCTCGAGGAGCTACGGTGCGCCCACGAATTCCCAAAAGACGCCATGATAAAAGCGCTACCCGAGCTACTGAAAGGAGAAGCGCTACTGTGGTACCGCAATAATAAGGACGAATGGAGAGACTGGAACCAGTTTAGCAGGGAATTTTCGAAAGCCTTCTTCCCATACGAATACCGGCTGGCGCTAGAGGAGGAAATCCGGACCCGCAAACAAAAACCCAACGAACCAATCAGGGAATACGTAACCGCAATACGAACGCTAATACGGCGAGACGGGTCGATGGCCCCGGAGCAAGAACTCGAGAGGGTCATCCGAAACATGCGCCCGGAATATCGAATTCATCTGCACCTCCACAGAGTAACGTCCATAGACAAATTATTGGAGGCAGCCAGCGCCTTCGAAAATTTACAGAAAGAGCAAGAGGCACTGCAAAGCATGCAGACAAGAAGGGGAGTACCGCAGCGCCTTAGCACCGCCCAGGCCGGCCCAACGGTCTGCTACCGATGCGGACAAGAGGGGCACTTCCGGAGCCAATGCCGAAACGCACCCAAAAAGTTCTGCGGCAAATGCGGCAAGGAAGGGATCCTCGCCATTCAGTGCTGCAACAGGCCGCAGAACAGTAGACAGCAGGGAAACGAAAACGGGGCTGTGGGGGAATAAAACCCGCACAGCCCCCAGCCACAGTAGTGCGACCCCCGAAACGAGGCGGACGCACCTCAGAAAAAACAGTAGCAGCATCAACAGGGGGTGACACAGACCCCAGGCCTTTCGTGACGTTAACAATAGGGACGCGGCTCTTCAAAGCGCTATTGGATACAGGGGCGTCGGAAAATTACATTGGAGCTGAGATAGCAAACCTATGTCACAGAAGGATCAGAAATCATACAGGAAGCGTGAAATTAGCCGACGGGACATCTCACGCAATTACACGTACAGTCACAGTGGCTTGTAAAATTGACCGACTCAACACCACCACCACGTTCAGAGTACTCCCGAGACTAGAGACAGACGCAATCATCGGAGCCACTTTCTTGCGCGAACACGGAGCGGAATTTCGATTGAGCAAAACAGAGTCCGGGAGAACCGGCAGGATCGCAGTCACGTCATGCGCCGCGGCATCATGTACCGCCAGCATGGAATCATTTTTGCAAGCTGAACTAGAATTGTTTCACCAATTAACAGGACCAACAAACTGGATAAAACACGAAATAGTGCTGGAAAAAGGATGCAGGCCCATCAGACAACCATATCGGCAATATAACCCGGCAAGGCTGAAAATAATTAACGACGAGGTGGACAGGATGCTCCAAGAAGGAGTTATTGAGCACTCAAACAGCCCGTGGAGCTCGCCAATCGTCCTAGTCAAGAAGAAGGACGGAACACACAGGTTCTGCATCGACTTCCGGCGAGTCAACGAGCATACAAAAAAAGACGCTTACCCTCTACCTAGAATAGCGGAGATCCTCGACCGCCTGAGAGAGGCGAATTTCATATCCACGCTGGACCTCAAACAGGGATACTTTCAAGTCCCGCTAGAGGAA
Organism: Malachius bipustulatus; assembly: GCA_910589415.1. Taxonomy (NCBI): domain Eukaryota; kingdom Metazoa; phylum Arthropoda; class Insecta; order Coleoptera; family Melyridae; genus Malachius; species Malachius bipustulatus. The sequence goes on from OU342632.1 coordinate 59,422,515, forward strand.
AAGAGTAGAGCGATAACAGCGTTCAGCGTGCCCGGAAAAGGTCACTTTCAATTCAAAACAACCCCCTTCGGCCTGAGCTCAGCAGGCGCAACATTTCAGAGGTTGCTCGACAAAGTCATCACGCCAGACGTCGGTTTCGCATTCAGCTACCTGGACGACATCGTGGTAGTATCCAGGGATCAGGAGGAGCACAAACGTCACCTGAAAGAGATCTTCAGGAGGCTAAGGGAGGCAAATTTAAAACTCAACCCAGACAAGTGCGCATTCGCACAAGCAGAATTACAATATCTAGGACACATCGTCGGACAGGGGGGCATAAAGACAGATCCGAATAAAATCTCAGCAATTACCGAAATGCCCGCCCCGAGGACCCGGCGGCAGCTCAGACGATTTTTGGGCATCACATCCTGGTACCGGAGGTTCATAGAAGGATACTCCACGAAAGCAGCACCCCTAAACCAGTTACTGAAGAAAGACAAGAGATGGACATGGGGAGAACCGCAAGAACAGGCCTTCCAAGCACTAAAAACCGCGCTCACCTCAGCACCGGTGCTCGCCTGTCCCGACTTTTCGCAGACGTTCTGCTTGCAGACCGACGCATCGAACTGCGGGTTGGGAGTGGCCCTCACGCAGAGGATAGACGGGCAAGAAAGGGTCATAGCCTATGCGAGCAGAAGTTTAACCCCAGCAGAGTCAAGATACACACCCACGGAAAAAGAGTGCCTCGCAATAATATATGGGGTACAAAAGATGAGGCCGTACATCGAGGGCTACAGGTTCCACGTACTTACAGATCATCAATCCCTAAAGTGGCTACAAAACATGAGAAACCCGACCGGCAGGCTCGCACGATGGGGATTAGAGCTCCAGCAATATTCCTTCGACATAAAGTATAGAAAAGGAGTGCTCAACAAGGTAGCGGACGCCCTATCAAGGCAACCACTAAGCAGCACAGAACAGGAGGAGGAGATCCTAATGATAAGCGCAGAACCACCATGCCAATGGTACGAGCGGATATCAGCAGGAGTAGCCGCTAACCCCGAGAGATTTCCCGGATACCAACTGATCGACGGGAAGCTGTGGAAACACGTCTGGGACAACCAAAACCCGGCCGAGCCCAACCTCTCCAGCCCATGGAAACTATGCGTGCCTACGCACCAGAGGCAAAAACTCATCGAAGAAAATCACGACTCCCCAGCAGCAGGACATTTCGGGACCGCTAAAACAGCCAACAGAATAACAAAGAACTACCACTGGCCGGGAGTCATAAAAGATGTAAAAAATTATGTGAGACGATGCGAGAAATGCCAAAAATACAAGTCATCCCAGCTGAAACCCGCAGGAAAGATGCAGCCACCGTTCATACAGGGACCCTGGGACACCATTTCGATAGATATCATGGGCCCTTTCCCCAGATCAAAATCCGGCAATACAGTGTTACTGGTCATACAAGACCGCTACACGAAATGGACAATAGCACGACCGCTCCGGAAGGCAACCGCGAGAACAATCGCCGAAGCATTGCGAGCGGACGTTTTCCTGCAATTCGGGACCCCGGCCCAATTAATTTCGGACAACGGAAGACAATTCATCGCCACCGAGTTCCAGGAGTTCCTGGAAAAATGGAAGATCAGCCATCAGTTAACACCGCCATACTCCCCCCAGTGCAACCCAGTGGAGAGGATGAACAAAGTATTGAAAACAATGATAGCGATGTTCGTCGGAAGGGAGCACACGGCCTGGGATAGATACATAGGCGAATTCTGCTTCGCCATAAACACAGCAAAGCATGAGAGCACCGGATTTTCCCCAGCCATGCTGAATTACGGCCGTGAAATAGACAGGATCAAGCCCCTAAACAGCAGCGCCGAAATAGCCGCAGACAAATACATAGAAACACTAAAAGAAGTAAACGACGTCCGGGAAATCGCCAAAAGGAACATGAATCAAGCATTCGTCACACAAAAGCGATACTACGACATGAGAAGGCGGGAATGGAAGCCTAGGAAAGGAGATAAAGTGTTGCGCAAGGAGCATCACCTGTCATCAGCCATAAATACGTTTTCAGCAAAACTAGCACCGAAATTCGAGGGCCCGTTCGTGGTCAAGGAAATAATATCGCCAGTATTGATTAGATTGCACACACCAGGAAGCAGAAAAACAGAAATCGTGCATATCAAGAATCTGAAGCCAGCGATAACGGACTGTATAAATACGGACGCAGCGGGCCCACCGGCAGTAAGAAGTTCATCATGAGCAGCACGAAGCCAGCCCTCGATATGCCGAACCTGCTAGACACCGACGTGTTGGTACTGACGACCTCGCCGCTGCGGACGGACACAAGCAGCGCGCCAGCCAATACCACGCCACCCCGGAAAGATCGGACGCCAGCCCGGCCAGTCACACCACCTGAATGGAAAGCACGAACGCCAACAGGCATCGACGCCCGCGCCGCACCGACACCGCCGACAGCCTGGGGCCCAGAGCCAGAGCAGTACGGGGTAGGACTCGCCCTCGTCCCGCAGCACATCCAGCAAGGATCGGGCCGCAAGTACCGGATCCAGCTAAACACCGGAAGGGTGCTGCGTTTTAAACGAGACGTCGACGGCGTCTTTCAACTTCGGAAACTACCAGCCGAACGAGGGGGATACGGTTTCGAGGAATAGCAAGGGCAAACTCGCACAGATGGAGCCTCGCGATGGAACACTCCGTGGCAGTAATCATGGATAGAAAAAAAAAAAAAAAAGAAACAGTCAAACCGGCAGAAAATGGGTTTCACCGGGTAGTTTTCTTTTCAGCGTTAATTTCTTATTTATTTTCAGAGAGTTTCTTCAGTTTTCTTTTTCTTTTTTTTTACCTGGGGACCGGGGATGTAACGAATTCCAAGGCATTCGCAGCTAATTATTATTTATTTTAAGTTATCGAGGGGTTTATCAGAAAGATACAGTTTTTACAGCAATGATTAGCGGGTTATCTCGCCGGCACCGGCTATATAAACAGACCAAGAGGACCAGCAAGGCAGAAGATTCCGAGGAACTGACTCGAGAAGCTCTCTCACCCCTTCTAGTGTACTGAGCTAAGAAGGTCCCCTAACCCCCCAGCAGGAGGCATGCATTGAGTGCACTCCGCCACATTCATCCGGTGACGGCCAGCCAATGAACTGAGTTGAGCTTGTCTGTAACACGGAAACGGGAGCCCGACAGGAGTGAATTGAGCTCCAGTCGACTGCCGACCACATAAGGGAACAAACGGGGCTGTAGTGAGGTCCCGGGCGGACCCTTTCAGACGGCACCAGGCCTGCATTGAGGGCCAGGTGTCACAAGCGTCGGGATCGCAACGCATTGAGTTGTCGACCCTGAGCTATTTATTAATACCCTCCTCGGTACTCCGTGAGTGGGCTTGTATTTTTCAGATTGAGGCGTCCGTGAATGATTTCTCTCCGAAGTCGCCGCGGCGCGTATGCCGGAGGCCGCGGCCGCTGCTAGCACAACACGCAGCGGGCGATGGCAGTGGAGCGACTGACGTGGTGAGCTCAGTTCCAGTGATAGAACGACCGGGCGACCAATACGAAGACGCGCGCCCTAGCGTCGATATCAGCACCCAATCAGACAGAGCACCGAGGGAAGAGGACAGCCCACATTGATCCGAACTCATCGCGCAGCATTAATATATGTCGTTGTATTGAAATTTGGTAACTGTAAATAAATGCTTTTAAAATTTTGATTGACTTGTTACGGGTAAAAGAGGGGCAAATACCTAACCCTGTGATCGTCTCAACCCAGCTGAAAATCCCGTTACAAGATTAAAAATAATATGGAAATTAGCAACATCGCAATTTAGATTGTCTAATTCCACGCTTTACCTCATTCGATGACTTCAAAACGACCGAATATTCACTTTGCGCATATCCTTGTAATTTGAATTGGTAGCAATATAGAAATTAATTTTTTAGCGGGATCGTAATTGCGATGGCGAAAATATCATTATAATTGGCAATATCAAGATCGGAATATCTAAGTCCGTGCTTTATATCCATTCGATGACTTCAAATCGACAGAAAAATCCCTCTGCGCAGAAATTTTTAATCCGAATTGGTGACAAGGTTTAAATTAATTTTTTAAGCGGAATCGTAATTGGGATCGTAAAAATAATATGGAAATCAGCAACATCGCAATTTAGATTGTCTAATTCCACGCTTGATCTCATTCGATGACTTCAAAACGACCGAATGTTCACTTTGCGCATATCCTTGTAATTTGAATTGGTGGCAATATAGAAATTAATTTTCGAGCGGGATCGTAATTGCGATGGCGAAAGTATCATTAAAATTGGCAAGATTAAGATCGGAATATCTAAGTCCGTGCTTTATATCCATTCGATGACTTCAAATCGACCGAAAAATCCCTCTGCGCAGAAAATTTTAATCCGAATTGGTAGCAAGGTTTAAATTAATTTTTTAAGCGGAATAGTGATTGGGATCGTAAAAAAAAGATGAAAATTAGCAACATCGGACTATAAATTGTCTAATTCCACGCTTCATCTCATTCGATGACTTCAAAACGACCGAATATTCACTTTGCGCATATCCTTGTAATTTGAATTGGTGTCAATATAGAAATTAACTTTTGAGCGGGATCGTAATTGCGATGGCGAAAATATCATTAAAATTGGCAAGATCAAGATCGGAATATCTAAGTCCGTGCTTTATATCCATTCGATGACTTCAAATCGACCGAAAAATCCATCTGCGCAGAAAATTTTAATCCGAATTGGTGGCAAGGTTTAAATTAATTTTTTAAGCGGAATCGTAATTGGGATCGTAAAAATAATATGGAAATTAGCAACATCGCAATTAAGATTGTCTAATTCCACGCTTTATCTCATTCGATGACTTCAAAACGACCGAATATTCACTTTGCGCATATCTTTGTAATTTGAGTTGGTGGCAATATAGAAATTAATTTTTTAGCGGGATCGTAATTGCGATGGCAAAAATCTCATTACAATTGGCAGAATCAAGATCGGAATATCTAAGTCCGTGCTTTATATCCATTCGATGACTTCAAATCGACCGAAAAATCCATCTGCGCAGAAAATTTTAATCCGAATTGGTGGCAAGGTTTAAATTAATTTTTTAAGCGGAATCGTAATTGGGATCGTAAAAAAAATATTAAAATTAGCAACATCGGAATATAATATGTCTAATTCCACGCTTTATCTCATTCGATGACTTCAAAACGACCGAATATTCACTTTGCGCATATCCTTGTAATTTGATGTGGTGGCAATATAGAAATTAGTTTTTTAGCGGGATCGTATTTGCGATGGCAAAAATCTCATTACAATTGGCAAAATCAAGATCGGAATATCCAAGTTCGTGCCTTATATCCATTCGATGACTTCAAATCGACCGAAAAATGCCTCTACGCAGAAAATTTAAATCCGAATTGGTGAGAAGGTTTAAAATAATTTTTTAAGCGGAATCGTAATTGAGATCGTAAAAATAATATGGAAATTAGCAACATCGCAATTTAGATTGTCTAATTCCACGCTTTATCTCATTCGATGACTTCAAAACGACCGAATATTCACTTTGCGCATATCCTTGTAATTTGAATTGGTAGCAATATAGAAATTAATTTTTTAGCGGGATCGTAATTGCGATGGCGAAAATATCATTATAATTGGCAATATCAAGATCGGAATATCTAAGTCCGTGCTTTATATCCATTCGATGACTTCAAATCGACCGAAAAATCCCTCTGCGCAGAAATTTTTAATCCGAATTGGTGACAAGGTTTAAATTAATTTTTTAAGCGGAATCGTAATTGGGATCGTAAAAATAATATGGAAATCAGCAACATCGCAATTTAGATTGTCTAATTCCACGCTTGATCTCATTCGATGACTTCAAAACGACCGAATGTTCACTTTGCGCATATCCTTGTAATTTGAATTGGTGGCAATATAGAAATTAATTTTCGAGCGGGATCGTAATTGCGATGGCGAAAGTATCATTAAAATTGGCAAGATTAAGATCGGAATATCTAAGTCCGTGCTTTATATCCATTCGATGACTTCAAATCGACCGAAAAATCCATCTGCGCAGAAAATTTTAATCCGAATTGGTGGCAAGGTTTAAAATAATTTTTTAAGCGGAATCGTAATTGGGATCGTAAAAAAAAATATAAAAATTAGCAACATCGCAATTTAGATTGTCTAATTCCACGCTTTATCTCATTCGATGACTTCAAAACGACCGAATATTCACTTTGCGCATATCCTTGTAATTTGAATTGGTAGCAATATAGAAATTAATTTTTTAGCGGGATCCTAATTGCGATGGCGAAAATATCAATAAAATTGGCAATATCAAGATCGGAATATCTAAGTCCGTGCTTTATATCCATTCGATGACTTCAAATCGACCGAAAAATCCCTCTGCGCAAAAAATTTAAATCCGAATTGGTGAGAAGGTTTAAAATAATTTTTTAAGCGGAATCGTAATTGGGATCGTAAAAATAATATGGAAATTAGCAACATCGCAATTAAGATTGTCTAATTCCACGCTTTATCTCATTCGATGACTTCAAAACGACCGAATATTCACTTTGCGCATATCTTTGTAATTTGAGTTGGTGGCAATATAGAAATTAATTTTTTAGCGGGATCGTAATTGCGATGGCAAAAATCTCATTACAATTGACAAAATCAAGATCGGAATATCTAAGCCGTGCTTTATATCCATTCGATGACTTCAAATCGACCGAAAAATCCATCTGCGCAGAAAATTTTAATCCGAATTGGTGGCAAGGTTTAAATTAATTTTTTAAGCGGAATCGTAATTGGGATCGTAAAAAAAATATTGAAATTAGCAACATCGGAATATAATATGTCTAATTCCACGCTTTATCTCATTCGATGACTTCAAAACGACCGAATATTCACTTTGCGCATATCCTTGTAATTTGAATTGGTAGCAATATAGAAATTATTTTTTTAGCGGGATCGTAATTGCGATGGCGAAAATATCATTAAAATTGGCAATATCAAGATCGGAATATCTAAGTCCGTGCTTTATATCCATTCGATGACTTCAAATCGACCCAAAAATCCCTCTGCGCAAAAAATTTAAATCCGAATTGGTGAGAAGGTTTAAAATAATTTTTTAAGCGGAATCGTAATTGGGATCGTAAAAATAATATGGAAATTAGCAACATCGCAATTAAGATTGTCTAATTCCACGCTTTATCTCATTCGATGACTTCAAAACGACCGAATATTCACTTTGCGCATATCTTTGTAATTTGAGTTGGTGGCAATATAGAAATTAATTTTTTAGCGGGATCGTATTTGCGATGGCGAAAATATCATTATAATTGGCAATATCAAGATCGGAATATCTAAGTCCGTGCTTTATATCCATTCGATGACTTCAAATCGACCGAAAAATCCCTCTGCGCAGAAATTTTTAATCCGAATTGGTGACAAGGTTTAAATTAATTTTTTAAGCGGAATCGTAATTGGGATCGTAAAAAAAATATTAAAATTAGCAACATCAGAATATAATATGTCTAATTCCACGCTTTATCTCATTCGATGACTTCAAAACGACCGAATATTCACTTTGCGCATATCCTTGTAATTTGATGTGGTGGCAATATAGAAATTAGTTTTTTAGCGGGATCGTATTTGCGATGGCAAAAATCTCATTACAATTGGCAAAATCAAGATCGGAATATCCAAGTTCGTGCCTTATATCCATTCGATGACTTCAAATCGACCGAAAAATGCCTCTACGCAGAAAATTTTAGTCCGAATTGGTAGCAAGGTTTAAATTAATTTTTTAACCGAAATTGTAATTTAGATCGCAAAAATAATATTATAACAAGATCGGAATATCTAAGTCCGTGCTTTATATCCATTCGATGACTTCAAATCGACCGAAAAATCCCTCTGCGCAGAAATTTTTAATCCGAATTGGTGACAAGGTTTAAATTAATTTTTTAAGCGGAATCGTAATTGGGATCGTAAAAAAAATATTAAAATTAGCAACATCGGAATATAATATGTCTAATTCCACGCTTTATCTCATTCGATGACTTCAAAACGACCGAATATTCACTTTGCGCATATCCTTGTAATTTGAATTGGTAGCAATATAGAAATTATTTTTTTAGCGGGATCGTAATTGCGATGGCGAAAATATCATTAAAATTGGCAATATCAAGATCGGAATATCTAAGTCCGTGCTTTATATCCATTCGATGACTTCAAATCGACCCAAAAATCCCTCTGCGCAAAAAATTTTAATCCGAATTGGTGAGAAGGTTTAAAATAATTTTTTAAGCGGAATCGTAATTGGGATCGTAAAAATAATATGGAAATTAGCAACATCGCAATTTGGATTGTCTAATTCCACGCTTTATCTCATTCGATGACTTCAAAACGACCGAATATTCACTTTGCGCATATCCTTGTAATTTGAATTGGTAGCAATATAGAAATTAATTTTTTTGCGGGATCGTAATTGCGATGGCGAAAATATCATTATAATTGGCAATATCAAGATCGGAATATCTAAGTCCGTGCTTTATATCCATTCGATGACTTCAAATCGACCGAAAAATCCCTCTGCGCAGAAATTTTTAATCCGAATTGGTGACAAGGTTTAAATTAATTTTTTAAGCGGAATCGTAATTGGGATCGTAAAAAAAATATTAAAATTAGCAACATCGGAATATAATATGTCTAATTCCACGCTTTATCTCATTCGATGACTTCAAAACGACCGAATATTCACTTTGCGCATATCCTTGTAATTTGATGTGGTGGCAATATAGAAATTAGTTTTTTAGCGGGATCGTATTTGCGATGGCAAAAATCTCATTACAATTGGCAAAATCAAGATCGGAATATCCAAGTTCGTGCCTTATATCCATTCGATGACTTCAAATCGACCGAAAAATGCCTCTACGCAGAAAATTTTAGTCCGAATTGGTAGCAAGGTTTAAATTAATTTTTTAACCGAAATTGTAATTTAGATCGCAAAAATAATATTAAAATTGGCAACATCGTAATTGAAAAAGTGTAATGCACTGCTTTATCTCATTCGATGACTTCAAATCGACCGAAAAATCCCTCTGCGCAGAAAATTTAAATCCGAATTGGTGAGAAGGTTTAAAATAATTTTTTAAGCGGAATCGTAATTGAGATCGTAAAAATAATATGGAAATTAGCAACATCGCAATTTAGATTGTCTAATTCCACGCTTTATCTCATTCGATGACTTCAAAACGACCGAATATTCACTTTGCGCATATCCTTGTAATTTGAATTGGTAGCAATATAGAAATTAATTTTTTAGCGGGATCGTAATTGCGATGGCGAAAATATCATTATAATTGGCAATATCAAGATCGGAATATCTAAGTCCGTGCTTTATATCCATTCGATGACTTCAAATCGACCGAAAAATCCCTCTGCGCAGAAATTTTTAATCCGAATTGGTGACAAGGTTTAAATTAATTTTTTAAGCGGAATCGTAATTGGGATCGTAAAAAAAATATTGAAATTAGCAACATCGGAATATAATATGTCTAATTCCACGCTTTATCTCATTCGATGACTTCAAAACGACCGAATATTCACTTTGCGCATATCCTTGTAATTTGAATTGGTAGCAATATAGAAATTATTTTTTTAGCGGGATCGTAATTGCGATGGCGAAAATATCATTAAAATTGGCAATATCAAGATCGGAATATCTAAGTCCGTGCTTTATATCCATTCGATGACTTCAAATCGACCCAAAAATCCCTCTGCGCAAAAAATTTAAATCCGAATTGGTGAGAAGGTTTAAAATAATTTTTTAAGCGGAATCGTAATTGGGATCGTAAAAATAATATGGAAATTAGCAACATCGCAATTAAGATTGTCTAATTCCACGCTTTATCTCATTCGATGACTTCAAAACGACCGAATATTCACTTTGCGCATATCTTTGTAATTTGAGTTGGTGGCAATATAGAAATTAATTTTTTAGCGGGATCGTATTTGCGATGGCGAAAATATCATTATAATTGGCAATATCAAGATCGGAATATCTAAGTCCGTGCTTTATATCCATTCGATGACTTCAAATCGACCCAAAAATCCCTCTGCGCAAAAAATTTTAATCCGAATTGGTGAGAAGGTTTAAAATAATTTTTTAAGCAGAATCGTAATTGGGATCGTAAAAATAATATGGAAATTAGCAACATCGCAATTTAGATTGTCTAATTCCACGCTTTATCTCATTCGATGACTTCAAAACGACCGAATATTCACTTTGCGCATATCCTTGTAATTTGAATTGGTAGCAATATAGAAATTAATTTTTTTGCGGGATCGTAATTGCGATGGCGAAAATATCATTAAAATTGGCAATATCAAGATCGGAATATCTAAGTCCGTGCTTTATATCCATTCGATGACTTCAAATCGACCGAAAAATCCCTCTGCGCAAAAAATTTAAATCCGAATTGGTGACAAGGTTTAAATTAATTTTTTAAGCGGAATCGTAATTGGGATCGTAAAAATAATATGGAAATTAGCAACATCGCAATTTAGATTGTCTAATTCCACGCTTTATCTCATTCGATGACTTCAAAACGACCGAATATTCACTTTGCGCATATCCTTGTAATTTGAATTGGTGGCAATATAGAAATTAATTTTTGAGCGGGATCGTAATTGCGTTGGCGAAAATATCATCAAAATTGGCAAGATCAAGATTGGAATATCTAAGTCCGTGCTTTATATCCATTCGATGACTTCAAATCGACCGAAAAATGCCTCTACGCAGAAAATTTTAGTCCGAATTGGTAGCAAGGTTTAAATTAATTTTTTAACCGAAATTGTAATTTAGATCGCAAAAATAATATTAAAATTGGCAACATCGTAATTGAAAATGTGTAATGCACTGCTTTATCTCATTCGATGACTTCAAATCGACCGAAAAATCCCTCTGCGCAGAAAATTTAAATCCGAATTGGTGAGAAGGTTTAAAATAATTTTTTAAGCGGAATCGTAATTGAGATCGTAAAAATAATATGGAAATTAGCAACATCGCAATTTAGATTGTCTAATTCCACGCTTTATCTCATTCGATGACTTCAAAACGACCGAATATTCACTTTGCGCATATCCTTGTAATTTGAATTGGTAGCAATATAGAAATTAATTTTTTAGCGGGATCGTAATTGCGATGGCGAAAATATCATTATAATTGGCAATATCAAGATCGGAATATCTAAGTCCGTGCTTTATATCCATTCGATGACTTCAAATCGACCGAAAAATCCCTCTGCGCAGAAATTTTTAATCCGAATTGGTGTCAAGGTTTAAATTAATTTTTTAAGCGGAATCGTAATTGGGATCGTAAAAAAAATATTGAAATTAGCAACATCGGAATATAATATGTCTAATTCCACGCTTTATCTCATTCGATGACTTCAAAACGACCGAATATTCACTTTGCGCATATCCTTGTAATTTGAATTGGTAGCAATATAGAAATTATTTTTTTAGCGGGATCGTAATTGCGATGGCGAAAATATCATTAAAATTGGCAATATCAAGATCGGAATATCTAAGTCCGTGCTTTATATCCATTCGATGACTTCAAATCGACCCAAAAATCCCTCTGCGCAAAAAATTTAAATCCGAATTGGTGAGAAGGTTTAAAATAATTTTTTAAGCGGAATCGTAATTGGGATCGTAAAAATAATATGGAAATTAGCAACATCGCAATTAAGATTGTCTAATTCCACGCTTTATCTCATTCGATGACTTCAAAACGACCGAATATTCACTTTGCGCATATCTTTGTAATTTGAGTTGGTGGCAATATAGAAATTAATTTTTTAGCGGGATCGTATTTGCGATGGCGAAAATATCATTATAATTGGCAATATCAAGATCGGAATATCTAAGTCCGTGCTTTATATCCATTCGATGACTTCAAATCGACCCAAAAATCCCTCTGCGCAAAAAATTTTAATCCGAATTGGTGAGAAGGTTTAAAATAATTTTTTAAGCGGAATCGTAATTGGGATCGTAAAAATAATATGGAAATTAGCAACATCGCAATTTAGATTGTCTAATTCCACGCTTTATCTCATTCGATGACTTCAAAACGACCGAATATTCACTTTGCGCATATCCTTGTAATTTGAATTGGTAGCAATATAGAAATTAATTTTTTTGCGGGATCGTAATTGCGATGGCGAAAATATCATTAAAATTGGCAATATCAAGATCGGAATATCTAAGTCCGTGCTTTATATCCATTCGATGACTTCAAATCGACCGAAAAATCCCTCTGCGCAAAAAATTTAAATCCGAATTGGTGACAAGGTTTAAATTAATTTTTTAAGCGGAATCGTAATTGGGATCGTAAAAATAATATGGAAATTAGCAACATCGCAATTTAGATTGTCTAATTCCACGCTTTATCTCATTCGATGACTTCAAAACGACCGAATATTCACTTTGCGCATATCTTTGTAATTTGAGTTGGTGGCAATATAGAAATTAGTTTTTTAGCGGGATCGTATTTGCGATGGCAAAAATCTCATTACAATGTGCAAAATCAAGATCGGAATATCCAAGTTCGTGCCTTATAACCATTCGATGACTTCAAATCGACCGAAAAATGCCTCTACGCAGAAAATTTTAGTCCGAATTGGTAGCAAGGTTTAAATTAATTTTTTAACCGAAATTGTAATTTAGATCGCAAAAATAATATTGAAATTGGCAACATCGTAATTGAAAATGTGTAATGCACTGCTTTATCTCATTCGATGACTTCAAATCGACCGAAAAATCCCTCTGCGCAGAAAATTTAAATCCGAATTGGTGAGAACGGTTTAAAATAATTTTTTAAGCGGAATCGTAATTGAGATCGTAAAAATAATATGGAAATTAGCAACATCGCAATTTAGATTGTCTAATTCCACGCTTTATCTCATTCGATGACTTCAAAACGACCGAATATTCACTTTGCGCATATCCTTGTAATTTGAATTGGTAGCAATATGGAAATTAATTTTTTAGCGGGATCGTAATTGCGATGGCGAAAGTATCATTAAAATTGGCAATATCAAGATCGGAATATCTAAGTCCGTGCTCTATATCCATTCGATGACTTCAAATCGACCGAAAAATCCCTCTGCGCAAAAAATTTAAATCCGAATTGGTGAGAAGGTTTAAAATAATTTTTTAAGCGGAATCGTAATTGGGATCGTAAAAATAATATGGAAATTAGCAACATCGCAATTTAGATTGTCTAATTCCACGCTTTATCTCATTCGATGACTTCAAAACGACCGAATATTCACTTTGCGCATATCCTTGTAATTTGATGTGGTGGCAATATAGAAATTAGTTTTTTAGCGGGATCGTATTTGCGATGGCAAAAATCTCATTACAATTGGCAAAATCAAGATCGGAATATCCAAGTTCGTGCCTTATATCCATTCGATGACTTCAAATCGACCGAAAAATGCCTCTACGCAGAAAATTTTAGTCCGAATTGGTAGCAAGGTTTAAATTAATTTTTTAACCGAAATTGTAATTTAGATCGCAAAAATAATATTAAAATTGGCAACATCGTAATTGAAAATGTGTAATGCACTGCTTTATCTCATTCGATGACTTCAAATCGACCGAAAAATCCCTCTGCGCAGAAAATTTAAATCCGAATTGGTGAGAAGGTTTAAAATAATTTTTTAAGCGGAATCGTAATTGAGATCGTAAAAATAATATGGAAATTAGCAACATCGCAATTTAGATTGTCTAATTCCACGCTTTATCTCATTCGATGACTTCAAAACGACCGAATATTCACTTTGCGCATATCCTTGTAATTTGAATTGGTAGCAATATAGAAATTAATTTTTTAGCGGGATCGTAATTGCGATGGCGAAAATATCATTATAATTGGCAATATCAAGATCGGAATATCTAAGTCCGTGCTTTATATCCATTCGATGACTTCAAATCGACCGAAAAATCCCTCTGCGCAGAAATTTTTAATCCGAATTGGTGACAAGGTTTAAATTAATTTTTTAAGCGGAATCGTAATTGGGATCGTAAAAAAAATATTGAAATTAGCAACATCGGAATATAATATGTCTAATTCCACGCTTTATCTCATTCGATGACTTCAAAACGACCGAATATTCACTTTGCGCATATCCTTGTAATTTGAATTGGTAGCAATATAGAAATTATTTTTTTAGCGGGATCGTAATTGCGATGACGAAAATATCATTAAAATTGGCAATATCAAGATCGGAATATCTAAGTCCGTGCTTTATATCCATTCGATGACTTCAAATCGACCCAAAAATCCCTCTGCGCAAAAAATTTAAATCCGAATTGGTGAGAAGGTTTAAAATAATTTTTTAAGCGGAATCGTAATTGGGATCGTAAAAATAATATGGAAATTAGCAACATCGCAATTAAGATTGTCTAATTCCACGCTTTATCTCATTCGATGACTTCAAAACGACCGAATATTCACTTTGCGCATATCTTTGTAATTTGAGTTGGTGGCAATATAGAAATTAATTTTTTAGCGGGATCGTATTTGCGATGGCGAAAATATCATTATAATTGGCAATATCAAGATCGGAATATCTAAGTCCGTGCTTTATATCCATTCGATGACTTCAAATCGACCCAAAAATCCCTCTGCGCAAAAAATTTTAATCCGAATTGGTGAGAAGGTTTAAAATAATTTTTTAAGCGGAATCGTAATTGGGATCGTAAAAATAATATGGAAATTAGCAACATCGCAATTTAGATTGTCTAATTCCACGCTTTATCTCATTCGATGACTTCAAAACGACCGAATATTCACTTTGCGCATATCCTTGTAATTTGAATTGGTAGCAATATAGAAATTAATTTTTTTGCGGGATCGTAATTGCGATGGCGAAAATATCATTAAAATTGGCAATATCAAGATCGGAATATCTAAGTCCGTGCTTTATATCCATTCGATGACTTCAAATCGACCGAAAAATCCCTCTGCGCAAAAAATTTAAATCCGAATTGGTGACAAGGTTTAAATTAATTTTTTAAGCGGAATCGTAATTGGGATCGTAAAAATAATATGGAAATTAGCAACATCGCAATTTAGATTGTCTAATTCCACGCTTTATCTCATTCGATGACTTCAAAACGACCGAATATTCACTTTGCGCATATCCTTGTAATTTGAATTGGTGGCAATATAGAAATTAATTTTTGAGCGGGATCGTAATTGCGTTGGCGAAAATATCATCAAAATTGGCAAGATCAAGATTGGAATATCTAAGTCCGTGCTTTATATCCATTCGATGACTTCAAATCGACCGAAAAATGCCTCTACGCAGAAAATTTTAGTCCGAATTGGTAGCAAGGTTTAAATTAATTTTTTAACCGAAATTGTAATTTAGATCGCAAAAATAATATTAAAATTGGCAACATCGTAATTGAAAATGTGTAATGCACTGCTTTATCTCATTCGATGACTTCAAATCGACCGAAAAATCCCTCTGCGCAGAAAATTTAAATCCGAATTGGTGAGAAGGTTTAAAATAATTTTTTAAGCGGAATCGTAATTGAGATCGTAAAAATAATATGGAAATTAGCAACATCGCAATTTAGATTGTCTAATTCCACGCTTTATCTCATTCGATGACTTCAAAACGACCGAATATTCACTTTGCGCATATCCTTGTAATTTGAATTGGTAGCAATATAGAAATTAATTTTTTAGCGGGATCGTAATTGCGATGGCGAAAATATCATTATAATTGGCAATATCAAGATCGGAATATCTAAGTCCGTGCTTTATATCCATTCGATGACTTCAAATCGACCGAAAAATCCCTCTGCGCAGAAATTTTTAATCCGAATTGGTGTCAAGGTTTAAATTAATTTTTTAAGCGGAATCGTAATTGGGATCGTAAAAAAAATATTGAAATTAGCAACATCGGAATATAATATGTCTAATTCCACGCTTTATCTCATTCGATGACTTCAAAACGACCGAATATTCACTTTGCGCATATCCTTGTAATTTGAATTGGTAGCAATATAGAAATTATTTTTTTAGCGGGATCGTAATTGCGATGGCGAAAATATCATTAAAATTGGCAATATCAAGATCGGAATATCTAAGTCCGTGCTTTATATCCATTCGATGACTTCAAATCGACCCAAAAATCCCTCTGCGCAAAAAATTTAAATCCGAATTGGTGAGAAGGTTTAAAATAATTTTTTAAGCGGAATCGTAATTGGGATCGTAAAAATAATATGGAAATTAGCAACATCGCAATTAAGATTGTCTAATTCCACGCTTTATCTCATTCGATGACTTCAAAACGACCGAATATTCACTTTGCGCATATCTTTGTAATTTGAGTTGGTGGCAATATAGAAATTAATTTTTTAGCGGGATCGTATTTGCGATGGCGAAAATATCATTATAATTGGCAATATCAAGATCGGAATATCTAAGTCCGTGCTTTATATCCATTCGATGACTTCAAATCGACCCAAAAATCCCTCTGCGCAAAAAATTTTAATCCGAATTGGTGAGAAGGTTTAAAATAATTTTTTAAGCGGAATCGTAATTGGGATCGTAAAAATAATATGGAAATTAGCAACATCGCAATTTAGATTGTCTAATTCCACGCTTTATCTCATTCGATGACTTCAAAACGACCGAATATTCACTTTGCGCATATCCTTGTAATTTGAATTGGTAGCAATATAGAAATTAATTTTTTTGCGGGATCGTAATTGCGATGGCGAAAATATCATTAAAATTGGCAATATCAAGATCGGAATATCTAAGTCCGTGCTTTATATCCATTCGATGACTTCAAATCGACCGAAAAATCCCTCTGCGCAAAAAATTTAAATCCGAATTGGTGACAAGGTTTAAATTAATTTTTTAAGCGGAATCGTAATTGGGATCGTAAAAATAATATGGAAATTAGCAACATCGCAATTTAGATTGTCTAATTCCACGCTTTATCTCATTCGATGACTTCAAAACGACCGAATATTCACTTTGCGCATATCTTTGTAATTTGAGTTGGTGGCAATATAGAAATTAGTTTTTTAGCGGGATCGTATTTGCGATGGCAAAAATCTCATTACAATGTGCAAAATCAAGATCGGAATATCCAAGTTCGTGCCTTATAACCATTCGATGACTTCAAATCGACCGAAAAATGCCTCTACGCAGAAAATTTTAGTCCGAATTGGTAGCAAGGTTTAAATTAATTTTTTAACCGAAATTGTAATTTAGATCGCAAAAATAATATTGAAATTGGCAACATCGTAATTGAAAATGTGTAATGCACTGCTTTATCTCATTCGATGACTTCAAATCGACCGAAAAATCCCTCTGCGCAGAAAATTTAAATCCGAATTGGTGAGAACGGTTTAAAATAATTTTTTAAGCGGAATCGTAATTGAGATCGTAAAAATAATATGGAAATTAGCAACATCGCAATTTAGATTGTCTAATTCCACGCTTTATCTCATTCGATGACTTCAAAACGACCGAATATTCACTTTGCGCATATCCTTGTAATTTGAATTGGTAGCAATATGGAAATTAATTTTTTAGCGGGATCGTAATTGCGATGGCGAAAGTATCATTAAAATTGGCAATATCAAGATCGGAATATCTAAGTCCGTGCTCTATATCCATTCGATGACTTCAAATCGACCGAAAAATCCCTCTGCGCAAAAAATTTAAATCCGAATTGGTGAGAAGGTTTAAAATAATTTTTTAAGCGGAATCGTAATTGGGATCGTAAAAATAATATGGAAATTAGCAACATCGCAATTTAGATTGTCTAATTCCACGCTTTATCTCATTCGATGACTTCAAAACGACCGAATATTCACTTTGCGCATATCCTTGTAATTTGATGTGGTGGCAATATAGAAATTAGTTTTTTAGCGGGATCGTATTTGCGATGGCAAAAATCTCATTACAATTGGCAAAATCAAGATCGGAATATCCAAGTTCGTGCCTTATATCCATTCGATGACTTCAAATCGACCGAAAAATGCCTCTACGCAGAAAATTTTAGTCCGAATTGGTAGCAAGGTTTAAATTAATTTTTTAACCGAAATTGTAATTTAGATCGCAAAAATAATATTAAAATTGGCAACATCGTAATTGAAAATGTGTAATGCACTGCTTTATCTCATTCGATGACTTCAAATCGACCGAAAAATCCCTCTGCGCAGAAAATTTAAATCCGAATTGGTGAGAAGGTTTAAAATAATTTTTTAAGCGGAATCGTAATTGAGATCGTAAAAATAATATGGAAATTAGCAACATCGCAATTTAGATTGTCTAATTCCACGCTTTATCTCATTCGATGACTTCAAAACGACCGAATATTCACTTTGCGCATATCCTTGTAATTTGAATTGGTAGCAATATAGAAATTAATTTTTTAGCGGGATCGTAATTGCGATGGCGAAAATATCATTATAATTGGCAATATCAAGATCGGAATATCTAAGTCCGTGCTTTATATCCATTCGATGACTTCAAATCGACCGAAAAATCCCTCTGCGCAGAAATTTTTAATCCGAATTGGTGACAAGGTTTAAATTAATTTTTTAAGCGGAATCGTAATTGGGATCGTAAAAAAAATATTGAAATTAGCAACATCGGAATATAATATGTCTAATTCCACGCTTTATCTCATTCGATGACTTCAAAACGACCGAATATTCACTTTGCGCATATCCTTGTAATTTGAATTGGTAGCAATATAGAAATTATTTTTTTAGCGGGATCGTAATTGCGATGACGAAAATATCATTAAAATTGGCAATATCAAGATCGGAATATCTAAGTCCGTGCTTTATATCCATTCGATGACTTCAAATCGACCCAAAAATCCCTCTGCGCAAAAAATTTAAATCCGAATTGGTGAGAAGGTTTAAAATAATTTTTTAAGCGGAATCGTAATTGGGATCGTAAAAATAATATGGAAATTAGCAACATCGCAATTAAGATTGTCTAATTCCACGCTTTATCTCATTCGATGACTTCAAAACGACCGAATATTCACTTTGCGCATATCTTTGTAATTTGAGTTGGTGGCAATATAGAAATTAATTTTTTAGCGGGATCGTATTTGCGATGGCGAAAATATCATTATAATTGGCAATATCAAGATCGGAATATCTAAGTCCGTGCTTTATATCCATTCGATGACTTCAAATCGACCCAAAAATCCCTCTGCGCAAAAAATTTAAATCCGAATTGGTGAGAAGGTTTAAAATAATTTTTTAAGCGGAATCGTAATTGGGATCGTAAAAATAATATGGAAATTAGCAACATCGCAATTTAGATTGTCTAATTCCACGCTTTATCTCATTCGATGACTTCAAAACGACCGAATATTCACTTTGCGCATATCCTTGTAATTTGAATTGGTAGCAATATAGAAATTAATTTTTTTGCGGGATCGTAATTGCGATGGCGAAAATATCATTAAAATTGGCAATATCAAGATCGGAATATCTAAGTCCGTGCTTTATATCCATTCGATGACTTCAAATCGACCGAAAAATCCCTCTGCGCAAAAAATTTAAATCCGAATTGGTGACAAGGTTTAAATTAATTTTTTAAGCGGAATCGTAATTGGGATCGTAAAAATAATATGGAAATTAGCAACATCGCAATTTAGATTGTCTAATTCCACGCTTTATCTCATTCGATGACTTCAAAACGACCGAATATTCACTTTGCGCATATCTTTGTAATTTGAGTTGGTGGCAATATAGAAATTAGTTTTTTAGCGGGATCGTATTTGCGATGGCAAAAATCTCATTACAATGTGCAAAATCAAGATCGGAATATCCAAGTTCGTGCCTTATAACCATTCGATGACTTCAAATCGACCGAAAAATGCCTCTACGCAGAAAATTTTAGTCCGAATTGGTAGCAAGGTTTAAATTAATTTTTTAACCGAAATTGTAATTTAGATCGCAAAAATAATATTGAAATTGGCAACATCGTAATTGAAAATGTGTAATGCACTGCTTTATCTCATTCGATGACTTCAAATCGACCGAAAAATCCCTCTGCGCAGAAAATTTAAATCCGAATTGGTGAGAACGGTTTAAAATAATTTTTTAAGCGGAATCGTAATTGAGATCGTAAAAATAATATGGAAATTAGCAACATCGCAATTTAGATTGTCTAATTCCACGCTTTATCTCATTCGATGACTTCAAAACGACCGAATATTCACTTTGCGCATATCCTTGTAATTTGAATTGGTAGCAATATGGAAATTAATTTTTTAGCGGGATCGTAATTGCGATGGCGAAAGTATCATTAAAATTGGCAATATCAAGATCGGAATATCTAAGTCCGTGCTCTATATCCATTCGATGACTTCAAATCGACCGAAAAATCCCTCTGCGCAAAAAATTTAAATCCGAATTGGTGAGAAGGTTTAAAATAATTTTTTAAGCGGAATCGTAATTGGGATCGTAAAAATAATATGGAAATTAGCAACATCGCAATTAAGATTGTCTAATTCCACGCTTTATCTCATTCGATGACTTCAAAACGACCGAATATTCACTTTGCGCATATCTTTGTAATTTGAGTTGGTGGCAATATAGAAATTAATTTTTTAGCGGGATCGTAATTGCGATGGCAAAAATCTCATTACAATTGGCAAAATCAAGATCGGAATATCTAAGTCCGTGCTTTATATCCATTCGATGACTTCAAATCGACCGAAAAATCCATCTGCGCAGAAAATTTTAATCCGAATTGGTGGCAAGGTTTAAATTAATTTTTTAAGCGGAATCGTATTTGGGATCGTAAAAAAAATATTAAAATTAGCAACATCGGAATATAATATGTCTAATTCCACGCTTTATCTCATTCGATGACTTCAAAACGACCGAATATTCACTTTGCGCATATCCTTGTAATTTGATGTGGTGGCAATATAGAAATTAGTTTTTTAGCGGGATCGTATTTGCGATGGCAAAAATCTCATTACAATTGGCAAAATCAAGATCGGAATATCCAAGTTCGTGCCTTATATCCATTCGATGACTTCAAATCGACCGAAAAATGCCTCTACGCAGAAAATTTTAGTCCGAATTGGTAGCAAGGTTTAAATTAATTTTTTAACCGAAATTGTAATTTAGATCGCAAAAATAATATTAAAATTGGCAACATCGTAATTGAAAATGTGTAATGCACTGCTTTATCTCATTCGATGACTTCAAATCGACCGAAAAATCCCTCTGCGCAGAAAATTTAAATCCGAATTGGTGAGAAGGTTTAAAATAATTTTTTAAGCGGAATCGTAATTGAGATCGTAAAAATAATATGGAAATTAGCAACATCGCAATTTAGATTGTCTAATTCCACGCTTTATCTCATTCGATGACTTCAAAACGACCGAATATTCACTTTGCGCATATCCTTGTAATTTGAATTGGTAGCAATATAGAAATTAATTTTTTAGCGGGATCGTAATTGCGATGGCGAAAATATCATTATAATTGGCAATATCAAGATCGGAATATCTAAGTCCGTGCTTTATATCCATTCGATGACTTCAAATCGACCGAAAAATCCCTCTGCGCAGAAATTTTTAATCCGAATTGGTGACAAGGTTTAAATTAATTTTTTAAGCGGAATCGTAATTGGGATCGTAAAAAAAATATTGAAATTAGCAACATCGGAATATAATATGTCTAATTCCACGCTTTATCTCATTCGATGACTTCAAAACGACCGAATATTCACTTTGCGCATATCCTTGTAATTTGAATTGGTAGCAATATAGAAATTATTTTTTTAGCGGGATCGTAATTGCGATGACGAAAATATCATTAAAATTGGCAATATCAAGATCGGAATATCTAAGTCCGTGCTTTATATCCATTCGATGACTTCAAATCGACCCAAAAATCCCTCTGCGCAAAAAATTTAAATCCGAATTGGTGAGAAGGTTTAAAATAATTTTTTAAGCGGAATCGTAATTGGGATCGTAAAAATAATATGGAAATTAGCAACATCGCAATTAAGATTGTCTAATTCCACGCTTTATCTCATTCGATGACTTCAAAACGACCGAATATTCACTTTGCGCATATCTTTGTAATTTGAGTTGGTGGCAATATAGAAATTAATTTTTTAGCGGGATCGTATTTGCGATGGCGAAAATATCATTATAATTGGCAATATCAAGATCGGAATATCTAAGTCCGTGCTTTATATCCATTCGATGACTTCAAATCGACCCAAAAATCCCTCTGCGCAAAAAATTTTAATCCGAATTGGTGAGAAGGTTTAAAATAATTTTTTAAGCGGAATCGTAATTGGGATCGTAAAAATAATATGGAAATTAGCAACATCGCAATTTAGATTGTCTAATTCCACGCTTTATCTCATTCGATGACTTCAAAACGACCGAATATTCACTTTGCGCATATCCTTGTAATTTGAATTGGTAGCAATATAGAAATTAATTTTTTTGCGGGATCGTAATTGCGATGGCGAAAATATCATTAAAATTGGCAATATCAAGATCGGAATATCTAAGTCCGTGCTTTATATCCATTCGATGACTTCAAATCGACCGAAAAATCCCTCTGCGCAAAAAATTTAAATCCGAATTGGTGACAAGGTTTAAATTAATTTTTTAAGCGGAATCGTAATTGGGATCGTAAAAATAATATGGAAATTAGCAACATCGCAATTTAGATTGTCTAATTCCACGCTTTATCTCATTCGATGACTTCAAAACGACCGAATATTCACTTTGCGCATATCTTTGTAATTTGAGTTGGTGGCAATATAGAAATTAGTTTTTTAGCGGGATCGTATTTGCGATGGCAAAAATCTCATTACAATGTGCAAAATCAAGATCGGAATATCCAAGTTCGTGCCTTATAACCATTCGATGACTTCAAATCGACCGAAAAATGCCTCTACGCAGAAAATTTTAGTCCGAATTGGTAGCAAGGTTTAAATTAATTTTTTAACCGAAATTGTAATTTAGATCGCAAAAATAATATTGAAATTGGCAACATCGTAATTGAAAATGTGTAATGCACTGCTTTATCTCATTCGATGACTTCAAATCGACCGAAAAATCCCTCTGCGCAGAAAATTTAAATCCGAATTGGTGAGAACGGTTTAAAATAATTTTTTAAGCGGAATCGTAATTGAGATCGTAAAAATAATATGGAAATTAGCAACATCGCAATTTAGATTGTCTAATTCCACGCTTTATCTCATTCGATGACTTCAAAACGACCGAATATTCACTTTGCGCATATCCTTGTAATTTGAATTGGTAGCAATATGGAAATTAATTTTTTAGCGGGATCGTAATTGCGATGGCGAAAGTATCATTAAAATTGGCAATATCAAGATCGGAATATCTAAGTCCGTGCTCTATATCCATTCGATGACTTCAAATCGACCGAAAAATCCCTCTGCGCAAAAAATTTAAATCCGAATTGGTGAGAAGGTTTAAAATAATTTTTTAAGCGGAATCGTAATTGGGATCGTAAAAATAATATGGAAATTAGCAACATCGCAATTAAGATTGTCTAATTCCACGCTTTATCTCATTCGATGACTTCAAAACGACCGAATATTCACTTTGCGCATATCTTTGTAATTTGAGTTGGTGGCAATATAGAAATTAATTTTTTAGCGGGATCGTAATTGCGATGGCAAAAATCTCATTACAATTGGCAAAATCAAGATCGGAATATCTAAGTCCGTGCTTTATATCCATTCGATGACTTCAAATCGACCGAAAAATCCATCTGCGCAGAAAATTTTAATCCGAATTGGTGGCAAGGTTTAAATTAATTTTTTAAGCGGAATCGTATTTGGGATCGTAAAAAAAATATTAAAATTAGCAACATCGGAATATAATATGTCTAATTCCACGCTTTATCTCATTCGATGACTTCAAAACGACCGAATATTCACTTTGCGCATATCCTTGTAATTTGATGTGGTGGCAATATAGAAATTAATTTTTTAGCGGGATCGTATTTGCGATGGCAAAAATCTCATTACAATTGGCAAAATCAAGATCGGAATATCCAAGTTCGTGCCTTATATCCATTCGATGACTTCAAATCGACCGAAAAATGCCTCTGCGCAAAAAATTTAAATCCGAATTGGTGAGAAGGTTTAAAATAATTTTTTAAGCGGAATCGTAATTGGGATCGTAAAAATAATATGGAAATTAGCAACATCGCAATTAAGATTGTCTAATTCCACGCTTTATCTCATTCGATGACTTCAAAACGACCGAATATTCACTTTGCGCATATCTTTGTAATTTGAGTTGGTGGCAATATAGAAATTAATTTTTTAGCGGGATCGTATTTGCGATGGCAAAAATCTCATTGCAATTGGCAAAATCAAGATCGGAATATCCAAGTTCGTGCCTTATATCCATTCGATGACTTCAAATCGACCGAAAAATGCCTCTACGCAGAAAATTTTAGTCCGAATTGGTAGCAAGGTTTAAATTAATTTTTTAACCGAAATTGTAATTTAGATCGCAAAAATAATATTAAAATTGGCAACATCGTAATTGAAAATGTGTAATGCACTGCTTTATCTCATTCGATGACTTCAAAACGACCAAATATTCACTTTGCGCATATGCTTGTAATTTTAATTGGTAGCAATATAGAAATTAATTTTTTAGCGGGATCGTAATTGCGATGGCGAAAATATCATTAAAATTGGCAATATCAAGATCGGAATATCTAAGTCCGTGCTTTATATCCATTCGATGACTTCAAATCGACCGAAAAATTCATCTGCGCAGAAAATTTTAATCCGAATTGGTGACAAGGTTTAAATTAATTTTTAAAGCGGAATCGTGATTGGGATCGTGAAAAAAAGATGAAAATTAGCAACATCGGAATATAAAATGTCTACTTCCACGCTTTATCATATTCGATGACTTCAAAACGACCGAATATTCACTTTGCGCATATCCTTGTAATTTGAATTGGTGGCAATATAGAAATTAATTTTTGAGCGGGATCGTAATTGCGTTGGCGAAAATATCATCAAAATTGGCAAGATCAAGATTGGAATATCTAAGTCCGTGCTTTATATCCATTCGATGACTTCAAATCGACCGAAAAATCCATCTGCGCAGAAAATTTTAATCCGAATTGGTGGCAGGGTTTAAATTAATTTTTTAAGCGGAATCGTGTTTGGGATCGTAAAAAAAGATGAAAATTAGCAACATGGGAATATAAAATGTCCACTTCCACGCTTTATCATATTCGATGACTTCAAAACGACCGAATATTCACTTTGCGCATATCTTTGTAATTTGAATTGGTGGCAATATAGAAATTAATTTTTTAGCGGGATCGTAATTGCGATCGCAAAATTTTCAATAAAATTGTCAAGATCAAGATCGAGAATATCTAATTTCATGCTTTATACCGTTCGATGACTTCAAATCGACCGAAAATTCCCTCTGTGCAAAAAAGTCTAATTTGAATTGGTGGCAAGGTTTAAATTAATTTTTTAGCGGAATCGTAATTGCGATCGCAAAAATATCAATAAAATTTGCAAGATCAAGATCGAGAATATCTAATTTCATACTTTATATCATTCGATGACTTCAAATCGACCGGAAATTCACTTTGCGCATATTGTAATCTGAATTGGTGGCAATATTAAAATTAATTTTTCCGTGAAATCGTAATTGCGATCGCAAAATATTATGAAAATTGGCAACAACACGTTTGAAAAAGTGTTATTTCATAGCGTCTTAAGTCTGAAACCTTGAGAATATGAATATGACAATGCGACCTCAAAGTATCCACCGCGTATGCGTATGTGTATATATTGATGATATACTCTGATTGTCCTCAAAGTGACCTGGATATGCTTAAGATATATACACGAGTATATATACTCCGACCTCAAACTGACCGCGATATATATATTGTTACGGGTCTCGCAATAAATAAATCACCACCAAAAAGTCTTACAAATTACTTTATTCACTAATCCAAATTATAACCTCTAATTATTATTCTTCTAAATAATCAAAACACAAACAGCTGACTACAACACTACTACTTGCACCTTGCACTTGTCTATTCTTTCTATCTGTCACTACTGGCTCCCTTACTTCACACTTCACTTCTGCTCTGTCTATACTTCAGTCTTCACTGTTTCACGTTCAGGATACTACTACTTTCCACGCAACCGCAGGCTGTCCTTATATAGTCCCCGACGCATTAGTAGTCACGTTCTACTCCGTTCTAGCAGGTACATTCTCGAACGTCGCACCGGCGCACCAGCCGTCGATTCATGGATTCTGGAAATGTCAGATTGTTCGGCGAGCCCGCTCCAGAAATCCATAGAACTAACGTCTGTCTGTCGATGTGTCACATGACATGTGACTGGAACTGTCGCGAACATGTCATTGACTAACTCAGTATAAAAAAAGAATGTAAACAAACAAGCAAATTCGTGGACTAGAATGTTAAAGGTTAAAGAAGCAATTATTACTAGAATTTTTACAGAGCGGTGTTCGTTATACTGCCCCCTTTCTATTTTCGAGCGTCCCGCTCGAACGGACTTATTCGCTGTCTCCACAGTAGGGTGCCAGACGATTCAGGTGGACTACCTTCATCTTGCACTTGGGGGCTCCGCTCCGCTGTATCCTATACACCACGTCGTTTATCCTTTTAATAATTGTGTAAGGCCCTTCCCAGGATGGCATAAACTTAGGCGACAAACCCTTCTTCCTAGTTGGATTATAAAACCACACTTTGTCTCCTTCTGTGAAGCCGCCGGAGTTTGCCTTCAAGTCGTACCTCGCCTTCATTCGGTCGCTGGCCAACTTGATCTTCCTCCTGACTAGGGAATGCACTTCTGCCATGGAGTTTCTTAATTCGTCGACATAATTTCTGATCTCCGATGGTGGACTGCTTGGTGAACCGTACACCAAATCACAGGGTAGCCGAATCTCCTTACCGAATACAACTTTGGCTGGTGTCTGCCCTGTAGTCTCATGGATGGCTGCCCTGTACGACATCAGCAACAAAGGCAGGTACTGGTCCCAATCTCGCTGATTGTTGCTCACCACCTTCGACAGATGTTCCTCCATTGTTCGATTAAACCGTTCTACCATACCGTCAGATTGTGGATGGAGAGGTGTAGTCCTTGTCTTGTTTATCCCGAGCAGTTTACACATTTCTGCGAAAACTTGGGATTCAAAGTTTCGTCCTTGATCGGAATGCAACTCTAAAGGTACGCCAAATCTGCTAATCAAATTATCCACCAAGACTCTCGCAACTGTAGCAGCTTCTTGGTTCGGTATGGCGTATGCTTCAGGCCACTTGCTGAAATAATCCATGGCAACCAGGATAAAGCGATTGCCGCTGTCGCTGATTGGAAAAGGACCTGCTACATCTATGGCTATCCTCTCGAATGGGGCTCCCACGTTGTACTGCTTCATAGCGCCTGTCAGTCTTCTGCTTGGGCCCTTGCTTGCAGCACATTTCTCGCACTTACGGCACCAGGCTTCGACATCGTCCTTGCAGTTCACCCAGTAGAACCTCTCTCGAACTTTCGCTAGTGTTTTGTTCACTCCGAAGTGAGCTCCTGATGTACCTCCATGGATTACTTCGAGAATCTTTGAAACTTTACTCCTTGGAACCACCAACTGCATGACGATCTTCTTTCCGTCGGCACTCTCCCAGGCTCTCTTCAGCAGACCATTTTCGATTTGCAGCAACTCCCATTGTGACCATAGAGCTTTATATTCTGGGCTACGTGGAGAAACCTCTGCCCACGTTGGTCTCGATCCATTCTCTTCTTTACGTTTTAAAATGTCTCCGATGTCTTCGTCTTTTTCTTGCTCTTTCCTGCATGCTTCTATCGTCCATCCTGTATCTACATTGATCACGATCCTTCGAACGCACTCTTCCTTCTGGCTATCCTCAATCCGCTCACAATGTGAGCATTTCACGCATGGCCTCCTTGATAGTGCATCAGCGTTCTGGTGTAATCTGCCTGCACGATGTTTTATTTTGAAGTTGAACTGCTGTAGTCGTTCTATCCACCTAGCAGTCTGACCCTCTACGTTCTTCATCTTCATCAGCCAGGTGAGCGCGCCGTGATCTGTTCTGATCAGGAATTCCTTCCCATGCAGATAATTTTTAAAATGCTCCACCGATTTGATTATCGCCAGTAATTCTTTCCTGGTGGTACAGTAGTTCCTCTCAGGCTTTGTCAAGGTCTTGCTGTAGTACTCGATGACTCGCTCTTCTCCCTCTTGGACTTGCGATAAAACAGCACCTATCCCGATATTACTTGCGTCAGTATCAAGTACGTACTTTCCTTCTCTTTGAGGATATGACAGGATCGGACTAGAAATCAAAGCCTTTTTTAGTCTTCGGAAAGCGTCTTCACACTTGGCATCCCAGATGAAAGGCGTCTTCAATTCGGTGAGCTTATGGAGCGGAGCTGCTACATCTGCAAATTTCTTGACAAATCTTCGGTAGTATGTACAAAGACCCAGGAAACTTCGGACTTCGTGTCTGTCCTTAGGAGTCGGCCAATCACGAATCGATGCTACTTTGCTGTCGCTGGTCTGGATTCCTTCAGAAGTTACGGTATGTCCCAAAAACTCAACCTTCTTCTTAAATAGCGAACATTTTTCTGGATTCAGCTTCAGGTTGGCAGTTCTGAATCGATCGAAAATTTCCTGAAGGTTGTCGATGTGATTTTGGAAAGTGGAACCCATAACCATGACATCGTCCAGGTATACTAGGCATGTTTTCCAGGTCAGCCCTCGGAGTACCATCTCCATTAGTCTTTCAAAGGTGGCTGGCGCGTTGCAAAGACCAAATGGCATAACCTTGAAATTGTACAGACCCGTGCCAGTAGAAAACGCAGTTTTCCCTTTGTCGTTTGGGTGCATGCCAACCTGCCAGTAACCGCTCTTCAGGTCCAAGGTTGAGAACCAGGTTGAGCCAGACAAGGTACATAAAATGTCGTCGATTCTTGGTAGCGGGTAGCTGTCCTTCTTCGTAACATCGTTCAACTTCCTATAGTCGACGCAAAACCTTGTTGTTCCATCCTTCTTGGTTACTAACACGACTGGCGATGACCACGGGCTGTTGGATTCCTCAATCACTCCGTCTTTCAGCATCTGGTCCAGCATGGTTGATACCTCTTCTTGTTTCGCAATCGGCAGTCTTCTTGGGGCTTGTCTTATTGGTTGGGTGTCGCCTGTATTTATTCGGTGTTGCACAATGTCCGTTCTGCCTAATTTCATGTTCCCTGTTGCGAAAACGTCTTGGTTCTTCTTCAAAAATTCTCTCGCCAAACTTGTCTCGTCTTTTGACAGTTCTTCGAAGTCAACTTCCGGCAGGACAATCTTCATTTTCTTTGTATCTGCCTTCTCCTTGCCCTCCATCTTCTCGCAACAGCTGATCTTCTTGACTGGTACGCAAATTCCAAGTACGTCACCTTCCTTGATCCTAGCGCTGCCAGAAAACACATTTGCAACACGTACAGGAATCTCTCGGCTAGTGTTGACTAACGTCTTGGCTATTATCAGGTTCTTATTATTGTCTGGGGATGGCTCGACTAACCCAACGCAGCTTCCAAGATCTGCTTCCAGTCTGGCCGGGACTATCTGCTCGCTGAACCCTCGGATGGTGGTCGTTGAACTCGCAATGAGTCTCGTCATTACCTTCTGTGATTTTCTAGAGCTCAGTACCAAGTCTTCTTCACCCAATCTCAGGATACCTTGTTTCGGATCAATTCGCAGTCCATGCTGTTGAATGATGTCTAGCCCCAGGATATATTCGTCTTCAATCTCGGCTACCACAACCGTATGACGCAGTTCCAGGGCTCCAAGCTGGATTCAGCCATCTACTTCGCCGATGATATCTGCGATTTCACCTGTCGCTGTCTTCAACTGGACCCGCCTCGATGGATGCCGAATTACAGCAGGACTGACCATGTCCTTCCTTACCAATGAGATCGATGATCCGGTGTCGAGTACCATGGCAACAGATTTCCCATTTATCTGCCCTTCAACGGCTAGGCTGTCTACGTGGCGTTGGAGTGTTCGGATGGAAACGATCTTGGGGGCCTTGTTGTTGTCAGCCAGCATTCGCCCCTCCACACTGGCTGAAGTTAGTTTTCCTGCCGCCGACGAGGAGCTTCCCGTTCTCGAGAGACACTTCTATCTCTGCTTCTGCTCCTGTCCCTGCCTGGTCTTCGTTCCAGGGATCCACCACGTCTCGGAGTCTCACTAACTTTACAGTCACGAATAAAATGTGAACTGGATCCGCAACGGTAGCACTGTTTCCTGTTTTCGTCCCTCCTCGGAGTCCAACCTCTTTTCCCATTATTTAACTGCTCAGAGAGCTTATCCACCATCATTTTACTCAGCCTTTCCAATATGGTAGTCACGTCCTCTTCTTTTTCTTCATTGATTGTCACTGCTCGTACCTTGGAGAAGTTCCTACCATTGGACGCTTTGATTGCTGCGTCTATCTCAAGCGCTCTAACTAACGCTTCGCTGGACTTTGTCAAATGTGACATGCGCAGGATCTTCTGTATTTCAGTGTCTCGTATCCCGTTAACAAAAGTTTGCGAGGCTAGTTGTTCCTTGAAGTTCTGCGGCGAGTCTGGGTAGGCTTGATGGACAATCCTGTTGACATCAGCTTCGAACTCCTGTAGCGACTCGTTCGGCTTCTGCACTCTGCTCATTAACTGATTTTGGAACACCTGCTCCATATGGCGATTGCCGAACCGAAGTTCTAATGCTGCACTCAATTGGTTGTAATTCGAGTGCAGTTCTACCGGCAGTGTTTGCAGCATGTCCACAGCTTGCCCCCGAAGAGCAAGAACCAGTGCCGTTGCCTTCTCTGCGTCGTTCCACCCGTTGGCCATGCATGCAGCCTGAAACTGCATCTTGTACGCAGTCCAGGGAGTTGTTCCGTCGTATGCTGGTGGTTTCACTTTCGCGCCAAAACTGCTAGTCGGTACGGCACACGAAGAATGCTTTACCTCAGAACTTTCGAGAGTTCTGAGTTTATTCTCGATCTCCTCTACCAGCAGTTTCGTTTTCCGTTCTACTCGATTTTCTACCAATTTCACTTCATCGCGAACACTGTCAATGTCTTGTTTCACTTTATTTAGTCCACACACGTAATCGTCTCTTTGCTGCAGGATAACTTTTAGCAGCTGCTCCTCACTATCCTTCTGCTGTTGCATCAGTTTTTCTTCGCTATCTTTTTGTTGTTGCAGCAGCTTCTCTTCACTTTCTTCGAGCTTCTTCACAATATTTTTCTGCTCCTCCTGGCCGTCTTCAAGCTTCTTCATGATATTTTTCTGCTCCTCCTGGCCGTCTTGAAGCTTCTTCATGATATTTTTCTGCTCCTCCTGGCCGTTTTTGAGCAGTAACATCATATCCTCCAACATTTTCTCAGACATTTTGTCGCTTCCTATTTCCTTTCCACTTCTTAATCTACCCATTAACTAATTAATCTTCTCGCTGGAATCCGTATCCCGCTTCTGACACCAGTTGTTACGGGTCTCGCAATAAATAAATCACCACCAAAAAGTCTTACAAATTACTTTATTCACTAATCCAAATTATAACCTCTAATTATTATTCTTCTAAATAATCAAAACACAAACAGCTGACTACAACACTACTACTTGCACCTTGCACTTGTCTATTCTTTCTATCTGTCACTACTGGCTCCCTTACTTCACACTTCACTTCTGCTGTATCTATACTTCAGTCTTCACTGTTTCACGTTCAGGATACTACTACTTTCCACGCAACCGCAGGCTGTCCTTATATAGTCCCCGACGCATTAGTAGTCACGTTCTACTCCGTTCTAGCAGGTACATTCTCGAACGTCGCACCGGCGCACCAGCCGTCGATTCATGGATTCTGGAAATGTCAGATTGTTCGGCGAGCCCGCTCCAGAAATCCATAGAACTAACGTCTGTCTGTCGATGTGTCACATGACATGTGACTGGAACTGTCGCGAACATGTCATTGACTAACTCAGTATAAAAAAAGAATGTAAACAAACAAGCAAATTCGTGGACTAGAATGTTAAAGGTTAAAGAAGCAATTATTACTAGAATTTTTCCAGAGCGGTGTTCGTTATAATATATATATATATATTTATATATCTTTAAAGAAGTAACGCTGTTACTACGTGATTGACGTGTCTAGGAATTGTAACGGGATAAACAGCAATACATATGGCCAAGTTAGTTTGAGTACTCTTTATTTTCCATCAACGTTTCGACATACATGCATGTCTTCTTCAGGATGCTAAAATTATTATATCATTTAAAATCATGTTCTAAATTATGACAAAATAAAGTCTCTCTTACCAAAAAACGAGGTTTTCAATAAATTGACAATTACTGGTAAAACATCAGGACAAAACATTTAAAATATTAATCAATAATTAAAATTCATTTTACATCACTATTTTTCTATCACAGGATTATGTTTTTGATATAGACTAGGACTTAATTAGCTAGGATAATATCACATTTTGAGGAAACTACATTTTTAATTATTCATTTGCCATTTTGTCTTCTTCAGGGCCCACTGGCAGATAATTTTTAAATATCAATAATTTTTATCATGAGGGTTCTTATTTTTACTTTATTTTACATTTATTGACATGTGATTGAAGACTTGAATGTGTCTGTGGATGATGGATGACACCTGTATTGCTGTTGGCATTGACAGTCATGACAGTTGACATAATTTGGTTAAATTTCAATTATTAGTTTGTTGTCATTTTTAAATTTTCCCTCTCTAATTTGAATTTTATAATTCTAGTTTCTATTATGGCTTCTATTTATTGCTGTTACATGGTTATCAAAGTTTTATGTTATTTATGTTGATCTATTACTTGTGTTTGAGTCAGGTGAACTGCGGTTGTTATTTGTTATTAGTTTTATTAGATAAGAATAAATATTGCTGATGTTGTTTATGTCGGATCTGTGATTCATAGTGTTTTCATTTTTAACTATGTGAAACATTTCGAGGAAATTCCTTTTTCTCCAATTTTGTTCTATGTCTAGTATTTTAGTATTTTCGTAGTCAGCTGTGTGTGTTGTCTGTCTGCAGTGTTCAGCAAGGGCACATTTTTTGTTTGGGTTTTTTGTGTCACTTTTATGTTGTGTTAGTCTTTTTTTTAGTTGTTGTGATGTTTGCCCTATGTATACAAGTTGACAATTATTACATGGTACTTTATAGATGACATCTCTGTGTTTTTCTGTTGGAATTTTGTCCTTTAGTCTACTGAACAACATGGCTCCCGTGTAAACGTTTTTCTTTGCTATTTTTATGTTTTCATTACTTAACAAGTTAGTTAGATTGTCAGTTAATTCTTTTATTTGGGGTAGTGATGCATAACTAGTTATTTGATTTGATTGATCAGCATTTCTGTCGGCTCTCTGTACATTGGGATTGTTATTGACATTATTAATTATACAATTTAGTAACTTTTTAGGATAGCCATTGTTTATAAGGATGTCTTTTAATTTTGTGATGTTATCATGTACTAAGGTCGGATGAGATATTTTTATTATTCTGTTTTTCATGTTTCTGATGAGGTTTATTTTTTGTTGCATTGGATGGTTTGAGAGGAAAGGGATGAATCTGTTCGAGCACATTGGTTTTCTGTACCAGTCTATAATTAGTTTATTGTTTTGTAGTCTGGTTATTCTGGTATCTAGGAATGGTATGGATCTGTTGGTTTCTATTTCTTTGGTGAATTGGATGTGTTGGTTATATTGATTGAAGCAGTCCAGTGTGAAATTTATTTGGTCTTCTGGTACTGCTGTTATGATGTCATCTACAAATTTTTTTATGAAAGGTAGTTCAAAGGGAAGGTTCTTACATATCTCATCTAACACATAGTCCATAACTATTCTGGCTATGACTGGACTTAAATTGGATCCCATGGGGCAACCAAAAATTTGTTTGTATAATTTACTATTAAATGAAAAATAATTAGAGTCAAAAATGAACTTTATAATTTGTGTGAATTGTTGTTTGGTTATATTTGTGTGTGGACTTATTGTGTCCCATTTTTTATTTATTATTTCAACTGCTAAATCAATCGGTATGTTACTGTACAGAGACACGACATCTAGGCTGATTAGAATATAGCCATCAGGTAACTGGAAGTCATTAAATTGTTCAGAAAACTGAAAGGAATCACTGATGTAATATCTATTATTTTCAAGTGAGGCTGTTAGTATTTTAGCAATATAAATAGAAATTTTTGATGTGGGGGTACTTATGGATGAAATAATAGGTCTGACACTGAGTTCAGGTTTATGAACTTTGGGCATACAATATAACCTTGCGGGAATGGCATTGTGTTCATATAGTGACTTGGCTGTTTGGTCATCTATTATTTTATTTCTACTGAGGTCTTTAATTAGTGAATTGGCTTTATTTTGTAAAGTTGTAGTCGGGTCTCTTGTCAGTGGTTTGTAGTATTTTTCGTCTTCTAAAATATTTATTAAAAAGCCGAAGTATACTCAAAAGTCACAACAAACCGTAGGTAGGTAGGTCTTAATGAGTATAAAGCAAATCAATAGCCTGTCGTATTGGAGTCGGGTTTTAACCCATCGTCCTGACAGTTGTCAAGTCTGGAGTGCCCAAAAACCCAAATAAAGAGCTTATCGACTCAGGCAGCAACACACATCCAACCAGACCACCAAAAGCACGGACGGCCGTTTCGGTCTCCTTAGACCTCGTCAGCGTACTATATTGGAGAGTCCGGAAGGATATGAATCGCTGCATGAATCGAAAACCCTATATGAAATCTCATTCAGCCGGTTACCAGTGGCCTCGAGACAGAGCGACATCTATCAAGAGAAACAACAGGCTCCCAGCCAAAACAAAACTCCAATGTGTATTATGGGTTGCAGACACTCCAGGGGCTACGAGACTGACATCAGAAATGCATATTAAAAAGCCGAAGTATACTCAAAAGTCACAACAAACCGTAGGTAGGTAGGTCTTAATGAGTATAAAGCAAATCAATAGCCTGTCGTATTGGAGTCGGGTTTTAACCCATCGTCCTGACAGTTGTCAAGTCTGGAGTGCCCGAAAACCCAAATAAAGAGCTTATCGACTCAGGCAGCAACACACATCCAACCAGACCACCAAAAGCACGGACGGCCGTTTCGGTCTCCTTAGACCTCGTCAGCGTACTATATTGGAGAGTCCGGAAGGATATGAATCGCTGCATGAATCGAAAACCCTATATGAAATCTCATTCAGCCGGTTACCAGTGGCCTCGAGACAGAGCGACATCTATCAAGAGAAACAACAGGCTCCCAGCCAAAACAAAACTCCAATGTGTATTATGGGTTGCAGACACTCCAGGGGCTACGAGACTGACATCAGAAATGCATATTAAAAAGCCGAAGTATACTCAAAAGTCACAACAAACCGTAGGTAGGTAGGTCTTAATGAGTATAAAGCAAATCAATAGCCTGTCCTATTGGAGTCGGGTTTTAACCCATCGTCCTGACAGTTGTCAAGTCTGGAGTGCCCGAAAACCCAAATAAAGAGCTTATCGACTCAGGCAGCAACACACATCCAACCAGACCACCAAAAGCACGGACGGCCGTTTCGGTCTCCTTAGACCTCGTCAGCGTACTATATTGGAGAGTCCGGAAGGATATGAATCGCTGCATGAATCGAAAACCCTATATGAAATCTCATTCAGCCGGTTACCAGTGGCCTCGAGACAGAGCGACATCTATCAAGAGAAACAACAGGCTCCCAGCCAAAACAAAACTCCAATGTGTATTATGGGTTGCAGACACTCCAGGGGCTACGAGACTGACATCAGAAATGCATATTAAAAAGCCGAAGTATACTCAAAAGTCACAACAAACCGTAGGTAGGTAGGTCTTAATGAGTATAAAGCAAATCAATAGCCTGTCGTATTGGAGTCGGGTTTTAACCCATCGTCCTGACAGTTGTCAAGTCTGGAGTGCCCGAAAACCCAAATAAAGAGCTTATCGACTCAGGCAGCAACACACATCCAACCAGACCACCAAAAGCACGGACGGCCGTTTCGGTCTCCTTAGACCTCGTCAGCGTACTATATTGGAGAGTCCGGAAGGATATGAATCGCTGCATGAATCGAAAACCCTATATGAAATCTCATTCAGCCGGTTACCAGTGGCCTCGAGACAGAGCGACATCTATCAAGAGAAACAACAGGCTCCCAGCCAAAACAAAACTCCAATGTGTATTATGGGTTGCAGACACTCCAGGGGCTACGAGACTGACATCAGAAATGCATATTAAAAAGCCGAAGTATACTCAAAAGTCACAACAAACCGTAGGTAGGTAGGTCTTAATGAGTATAAAGCAAATCAATAGCCTGTCGTATTGGAGTCGGGTTTTAACCCATCGTCCTGACAGTTGTCAAGTCTGGAGTGCCCGAAAACCCAAATAAAGAGCTTATCGACTCAGGCAGCAACACACATCCAACCAGACCACCAAAAGCACGGACGGCCGTTTCGGTCTCCTTAGACCTCATCAGCGTACTATATTGGAGAGTCCGGAAGGATATGAATCGCTGCATGAATCGAAAACCCTATATGAAATCTCATTCAGCCGGTTACCAGTGGCCTCGAGACAGAGCGACATCTATCAAGAGAAACAACAGGCTCCCAGCCAAAACAAAACTCCAATGTGTATTATGGGTTGCAGACACTCCAGGGGCTACGAGACTGACATCAGAAATGCATATTAAAAAGCCGAAGTATACTCAAAAGTCACAACAAACCGTAGGTAGGTAGGTCTTA
This sequence comes from Malachius bipustulatus, assembly GCA_910589415.1. Taxonomy (NCBI): domain Eukaryota; kingdom Metazoa; phylum Arthropoda; class Insecta; order Coleoptera; family Melyridae; genus Malachius; species Malachius bipustulatus. The sequence continues at coordinate 59,459,494 of OU342632.1, forward strand.
ATGAGTATAAAGCAAATCAATAGCCTGTCGTATTGGAGTCGGGTTTTAACCCATCGTCCTGACAGTTGTCAAGTCTGGAGTGCCCGAAAACCCAAATAAAGAGCTTATCGACTCAGGCAGCAACACACATCCAACCAGACCACCAAAAGCACGGACGGCCGTTTCGGTCTCCTTAGACCTCGTCAGCGTACTATATTGGAGAGTCCGGAAGGATATGAATCGCTGCATGAATCGAAAACCCTATATGAAATCTCATTCAGCCGGTTACCAGTGGCCTCGAGACAGAGCGACATCTATCAAGAGAAACAACAGGCTCCCAGCCAAAACAAAACTCCAATGTGTATTATGGGTTGCAGACACTCCAGGGGCTACGAGACTGACATCAGAAATGCATATTAAAAAGCCGAAGTATACTCAAAAGTCACAACAAACCGTAGGTAGGTAGGTCTTAATGAGTATAAAGCAAATCAATAGCCTGTCGTATTGGAGTCGGGTTTTAACCCATCGTCCTGACAGTTGTCAAGTCTGGAGTGCCCGAAAACCCAAATAAAGAGCTTATCGACTCAGGCAGCAACACACATCCAACCAGACCACCAAAAGCACGGACGGCCGTTTCGGTCTCCTTAGACCTCGTCAGCGTACTATATTGGAGAGTCCGGAAGGATATGAATCGCTGCATGAATCGAAAACCCTATATGAAATCTCATTCAGCCGGTTACCAGTGGCCTCGAGACAGAGCGACATCTATCAAGAGAAACAACAGGCTCCCAGCCAAAACAAAACTCCAATGTGTATTATGGGTTGCAGACACTCCAGGGGCTACGAGACTGACATCAGAAATGCATATTAAAAAGCCGAAGTATACTCAAAAGTCACAACAAACCGTAGGTAGGTAGGTCTTAATGAGTATAAAGCAAATCAATAGCCTGTCGTATTGGAGTCGGGTTTTAACCCATCGTCCTGACAGTTGTCAAGTCTGGAGTGCCCGAAAACCCAAATAAAGAGCTTATCGACTCAGGCAGCAACACACATCCAACCAGACCACCAAAAGCACGGACGGCCGTTTCGGTCTCCTTAGACCTCGTCAGCGTACTATATTGGAGAGTCCGGAAGGATATGAATCGCTGCATGAATCGAAAACCCTATATGAAACGGCCGTCCGTGCTTTTGGTGGTCTGGTTGGATGTGTGTTGCTGCCTGAGTCGATAAGCTCTTTATTTGGGTTTTCGGGCACTCCAGACTTGACAACTGTCAGGACGATGGGTTAAAACCCGACTCCAATACGACAGGCTATTGATTTGCTTTATACTCATTAAGACCTACCTACCTACGGTTTGTTGTGACTTTTGAGTATACTTCGGCTTTTTAATATGCATTTCTGATGTCAGTCTCGTAGCCCCTGGAGTGTCTGCAACCCATAATACACATTGGAGTTTTGTTTTGGCTGGGAGCCTGTTGTTTCTCTTGATAGATGTCGCTCTGTCTCGAGGCCACTGGTAACCGGCTGAATGAGATTTCATATAGGGTTTTCGATTCATGCAGCGATTCATATCCTTCCGGACTCTCCAATATAGTACGCTGACGAGGTCTAAGGAGACCGAAACGGCCGTCCGTGCTTTTGGTGGTCTGGTTGGATGTGTGTTGCTGCCTGAGTCGATAAGCTCTTTATTTGGGTTTTCGGGCACTCCAGACTTGACAACTGTCAGGACGATGGGTTAAAACCCGACTCCAATACGACAGGCTATTGATTTGCTTTATACTCATTAAGACCTACCTACCTACGGTTTGTTGTGACTTTTGAGTATACTTCGGCTTTTTAATATGCATTTCTGATGTCAGTCTCGTAGCCCCTGGAGTGTCTGCAACCCATAATACACATTGGAGTTTTGTTTTGGCTGGGAGCCTGTTGTTTCTCTTGATAGATGTCGCTCTGTCTCGAGGCCACTGGTAACCGGCTGAATGAGATTTCATATAGGGTTTTCGATTCATGCAGCGATTCATATCCTTCCGGACTCTCCAATATAGTACGCTGACGAGGTCTAAGGAGACCGAAACGGCCGTCCGTGCTTTTGGTGGTCTGGTTGGATGTGTGTTGCTGCCTGAGTCGATAAGCTCTTTATTTGGGTTTTCGGGCACTCCAGACTTGACAACTGTCAGGACGATGGGTTAAAACCCGACTCCAATACGACAGGCTATTGATTTGCTTTATACTCATTAAGACCTACCTACCTACGGTTTGTTCTAAAATATTGTTTGTTAGTCTGATGTAGTCTTGTTTTGATATAATTACTGTAATGTTACCCTTATCTGATCTAGTTACTAGTATGTCTGGGTGTTCTTTGAGAAATCTCCTCGATTCTAAATAAAGTTGAAATATGTATCTGTCATGTTTAGGTGGTTCTAAGTAATATTTAGTGATAAGATGGGTAGATTGAGCTCTTATTATTTCTTTGTTTACATGTTCAGGTTGTTTGTCTATAATATAATCAGTGTCTGCTAAAAGTTTTTGCATTTGTATTTTGTTTTGTGGTACTTCTAATTGTGTGGTACTGAATTTTGGGCCTAACGATAAAAACTTTCTAACATTTTCAGGTATTCTTGTACTACTTACATTTTTACACCATGAATCACAGGTCTTAAGTTTATTTGAATGTTCTTCTAAGAGTCTATTAAATTTTCTTAAATTACTTACTTTAGTATTATGAAATCTTCTATTATATGTAATATCATTTCTTCTTTTAAATTCATGTAGAATGTGACGGGGGATCGACTCCTCTAAGAATTGCCAATTCTCAGACCAGTCTCTCTCCAGTCGGTTTATTTGTTCCACAGTGCACCTGACTTCAAACTTTAAAAGACTGTCAATCACCTGCGTGTTCTTTTTGATGACTTTTGCTGCTGAATGGGGTCCTGAGATGGCGTTGAAAAGTCCCTTGATGTTGTTGGTGATGTGCGGTGGTGTTAGTCCATATCTGTTGCATTGGTGTAAGAAAATCCTTCTGTTTCTCCAGTTCGCCAATTTGGTGTTCGTTCTGGCCCAGTGTCTCATCCTTTGGGAGACTTCCAATCCATATCTTCTTTGAATGTCGGTATAAAATCCCATACTGTAATTAATATCTTTAAAGAAGTAACGCTGTTACTACGTGATTGACGTGTCTAGGAATTGTAACGGGATAAACAGCAATACATATGGCCAAGTTAGTTTGAGTACTCTTTATTTTCCATCAACGTTTCGACATACATGCATGTCTTCTTCAGGATGCTAAAATTATTATATCATTTAAAATCATGTTCTAAATTATGACAAAATAAAGTCTCTCTTACCAAAAAACGAGGTTTTTAATAAATTGACAATTACTGGTAAAACATCAGGACAAAACATTTAAAATATTAATCAATAATTAAAATTCATTTTACATCACTATTTTTCTATCACAGGATTATGTTTTTGATATAGACTAGGACTTAATTAGCTAGGATAATATCACATTTTGAGGAAACTACATTTTTAATTATTCATTTGCCATTTTGTCTTCTTCAGGGCCCACTGGCAGATAATTTTTAAATATCAATAATTTTTATCATGAGGGTTCTTATTTTTACTTTATTTTACATTTATTGACATGTGATTGAAGACATCCATCATCCACAGACACATTCAAGTCTTTTAAAACACAGAGATGTCATCTATAAAGTACCATGTAATAATTGTCAACTTGTATACATAGGGCAAACATCACAACAACTAAAAAAAAGACTAACACAACATAAAAGTGACACAAAAAACCCAAACAAAAAATGTGCCCTTGCTGAACACTGCAGACAGACAACACACACAGCTGACTACGAAAATACTAAAATACTAGACATAGAACAAAATTGGAGAAAAAGGAATTTCCTCGAAATGTTTCACATAGTTAAAAATGAAAACACTATGAATCACAGATCCGACATAAACAACATCAGCAATATTTATTCTTATCTAATAAAATTAATAACAAATAACAACCGCAGTTCACCTGACTCAAACACAAGTAATAGATCAACATAAATAACATAGAACTTTGATAACCATGTAACAGCAATAAATAGAAGCCATAATAGAAACTAGAATTATAAAATTCAAATTAGAGAAGGAAAATTTAAAAATGACAACAAACTAATAATTGAAATTTAACCAAATTATGTCAACTGTCATGACTGTCAATGCCAACAGCAATACAGGTGTCATCCATCATCCACAGACACATTCAAGTCTTCAATCACATGTCAATAAATGTAAAATAAAGTAAAAATAAGAACCCTCATGATAAAAATTATTGATATTTAAAAATTATCTGCCAGTGGGCCCTGAAGAAGACAAAATGGCAAATGAATAATTAAAAATGTAGTTTCCTCAAAATGTGATATTATCCTAGCTAATTAAGTCCTAGTCTATATCAAAAACATAATCCTGTGATAGAAAAATAGTGATGTAAAATGAATTTTAATTATTGATTAATATTTTAAATGTTTTGTCCTGATGTTTTACCAGTAATTGCCAATTTATTGAAAACCTCGTTTTTTGGTAAGAGAGACTTTATTTTGTCATAATTTAGAACATGATTTTAAATGATATAATAATTTTAGCATCCTGAAGAAGACATGCATGTATGTCGAAACGTTGATGGAAAATAAAGAGTACTCAAACTAACTTGGCCATATGTATTGCTGTTTATCCCGTTACAATTCCTAGACACATATATCTATATATATATATATTTATCTACGTAGGACAACTCAAACTCCGATTCATACTAGGTCTACCTAAGCTCCATTTTATACAGCTACGTTATATACTGTTCCTTGTTCTGTGTAACAGTCAACCGAGCATCCATATTCCTGTAGGTCAATGCTACATCCCTTCCGCTCCCTCCCCGTGAAGGGGGTTTTATTGCTTATTGTTACGACATTATGAACGATAAAGTAACACCTGTCTTTACAGACAAGTTAAATGATATTCTGGTATTTGCCTTTGTATACTTTCTGGTTGGGTTTGATTATTTTGCTTGATGCTGTGTGACCAATCAGTTTGTTATTCAATTCTGTTCTAGGTACATCTATACTTCTGAAATAGATATCTAACTTAATAAATAAAATGTGCATACATAATTACCTAATACTGTTCTATTTTTTTATACAGGGTGTCCCGTATCGTTATGTTAAAATTTTTTGAGCATATAGTAGGCTTAATTTTGAGCCCAAAAAACCCAAAAGTGGCAGGTCTATCTTTACTCGTTACGAAGTTACAGGCCTAAGAAAATTATGACTAGTAAATAACAAATATTCAACTTTGAAAACCACACAACCACATGTGTTGTGGTTTAGATTAATAATTTATTGTTATGGTGGCGACATGAGTAAATGTCACCAAAATAAACATTAGAAGAGGTTCTCTTGCTCATACAAAATGGCATTTGGATTCAAATAAATGGGACACCAGCATTTCGGAAATGGCGTTTGTAACTAAATTCCCTCTTAAATTCCAAAAAGCAATTATTATTGGATCGTATTCAGCATGCCGGTCAAGAGATCGATCGCGAAAAAAGACGAGAAATTAGAACTGTTACTTCTGCAATAGGCCTCCGAGCACAAGTTTATATTCAGCAAGGAATAGGACATTTTTAACACATAATAAACTAAAGATTTGGTCAATAAAACAAGTTTTATGTGGTTTTCAAAGTTAAATCTGCTATTTACTAGACATTATTTTCTTAGGCCTCTAACTTCGTAACGAATGCAGATAGACCTGCCACTTTTGGGTTTTTTAGACTTAGGAATAAGCTCACAAAATTTGAACATAACGATACGGGACAGCCTGTATAAGGAAGTGAGAAGTACGTTATTTAGGCAGGATTAAGAAAAATAATACGTGGGATAAACTAATCTGTAAAAAAAATTGGAAACAATTGGAATCTGTCATTTTACATCTTTATAGATTCAATCTTAAACATGAAATTATTTCAAAATCTTCCTAAATTGCACTTTTATTTGCCCAAAAAATAGACATGCTTTTTTTTGTTCAATGTAATTTTGCCACATTCATAATCCCTATTATACAGTGCGTCTACGTAAGTAGGAGTCAGATGGGAAACTTTTTTTGTGCAACAACCATTAAAAGTCACACTTTTAACGACAGCTGACAGTGTTAAAAGTGATTGTTTACATGGAAGCGTGTTAAAAATACTTTTAACACTAGTGTTAAAAATATTTCTACCTGCTTTTTCTGTACATTCTCTTTTTAAACTACATTTTCTCATGATGAAATCAGACAAAATTATAGGTGATAAGATTTTTTCATATTCTTTTTATTACTGGCACACATATTAATAAAAAATAAATACCTAGTCAAGAACACAAGACAATAATAATTGTTCAGAAATTGCAATTAATAATAATTATTATAGCGTCTTTTTTATTTGTATATACACATTTGTTAGTAACCATAGCGTAGGCAACGGTTGCTGTGGTTGCTATGATAAGTACACTTGTACTTATCTGAATATTTTAAAATGCAATTTGAAGTTCAGTGTGTCATTCTAAATTCATCTATTTTATTATCAAAACAGGGCAGTTTTACAAAAAAACATTGTATGATATTCGTCTTAAAAGTGATTTTATTTTGTTCGTGAAATTGTTCAATTCGATCCGCTACGCTTCGCTCATTTCACAAACCTTTCCACTCACAACATAAAACTTCACTTTTAATATTAATATCATAAATAGCTATTATTATCCATTTTAGTGAAAAAAGTTATTCTTCATAAAAAGTTGTGCTTCGTTTGAAACCTAAAATGATATAGTAAGAAATCAAATTTTTCCAGTCGTATACGTGTTATTTTAGAAAAAATCTACCAACAGGTTTTACAAATATATCTTGGTTGGTATCAAAGTTATTATTACAAAAAATAGTTATTTTCATTCTCCCCTTTACGAAATTGTAACTTTCTGTCTTGATAAGACAACCGAAAGCGAAAGTAAAACATACTAGGTGATAGGTTGCTAGGTGGTTGCTAGCTATGAAAAACCTTCGTGCCCTGGACGGAAAAGTAGAAATGTCAGTTTGATTAACGTTTATTTAGAAGGAAAATTAAATGTAAAACTACAATAAAAAATTCCAGTAAATCTTTCTGAAACATACAATAATAATTATTTGTAGGATGTTTTACTTTCGTTTTCGGTTGTCTTATCAAGACAGAAAGTTACAATTTCGTAAAGGGGAGAATGAAGAGGATTTTCTCATAAATTCAACACACTGCACTGTCAAAATTAAGCTATTTCGGACATTTTGTTCATTGAACCTTCTAATATAAAAATAAAATTGGCTAAGGAATGGTAACCTGAAATTTGACAAGGTACTTCATTAATGCTTCCCTAAGTATTGATGATATTTAGATGCAAATCTAAATTTTTTGTTAGTATCTATGTATTTATTGAAGTCTCCCGATTTCAATTTTTAGTGGAAAAGTATTGAGTTTGAGTGGCAGTTTTAAGACACAAAATTAATTCTAAGTAAGGTGTGATTGAAAAAAATGAAATAAAAAATGAAAGCTTAAAATGAGACTTTCAATAATTATTCAGATAGGTAATAACCAATAAATAAATAAATAAATATATATAAATAAATATCTTATGGCTGTGGTAAAGCCCAAGTGTCAGAAGTAATAAAATAACCAATAATTTGCTTGGACTGTTTATGTTCTCCAGTATTTAGATAAAAAGCACATTATTGCCAGATTCAACTTAAATTAATGAAATGACACGTAAGCGTTAACAACTTCTAAACTACATACATAAAGAATTTCTTATTAAGACTGGCCATGAGGAATGGCATTTAAAAATTACACCCTATATTAACTTGTTGTTTTGCAGCTTAGGAGAGCCATCATTCTTACATTTTCAAAGCAAGTTACAGTGGAAATGGCTCAAGATATAGGAAAATGGCTTACATGTCCCTGGTTTAAGTTTTCATGTGGTATCCCATTGTGTGAATGAAATTGAAATTTATCAGATTTGTCATCACCCTGTATAAAAATTTCAACTACACACTATAAACGATACGAAAAGTTAAGATAGGAACATGTAAGACATTTTCCAAAATCTTGAGCCGTTTTTGGTGTGAATTGTTTTGAAAATCGAAAAATGACGATTTTCACTTGTTTATAACTCACAATCATTATTTTAAACACACACAGTGTGATTCTTTTTAATTCGCTTTTTATCAGAAAATATGAAAATGTAATATGCAGGGCTCCCCAATAAATTTTTTGGTCATTATCCTATTAGGGTATCAACCATCCGGGTATCCTACAGTTTCACTAAGGCACCTATACAGGGTGTTCTACAAGCTCTATGACAAACTTTGACAGATGGTAGGTTGTTTGATTTTAAACATATTTTTTTTAATAAACATGGGTCCGATTCGTTTTTGTTTAGAAGTTACAAGCATTTAAAAAATCGTAATTTTTCAAGTTCAAGGCCCTGTAAAAGGAAAACGGTTCAAGATAGAGAAAAACGACTTACATGTCCATATTTTAACTTTTTATGGACTATCCTATGGTATAGAAACATTTGTACTTTCTTTGATTTTTTTAAATGTGGAGAAATCTCAGATTTTTTCAAATTTTTTATCACCCTGTATAAACATTTCATCTACATCATTGGATAGTACATGAAAAGTTAAAACAGGGACATGTAAGCCGTTTTTCTCTATCTTGAACCGTTTTCCTTTTACAGGGCCTTGAACTTGAAAAATTACGATTTTTTAAATGCTTGTAACTTCTAAACAAAAACGAATCGGACCCATGTTTATTAAAAAAATATGTTTAAAATCAAGCAACCTACCATCTGTCAAAGTTTGTCATAGAGCTTGTAGAACACCCTGTATAGGGGTGGAGGACGTACCAATAGTAACACCAGGAAGGTATTCATTTGCTTTGCAAATCCATGATTAGCTAAAAAAAACGGCACAAAAAATCGAATTTGCGAGTGCGGTCTGGCTAGAATCGGGGATAATCACATAATAAATACGCCGGGTCTCGGAAGTAATAACTTGACGACAAGGCCAACTGCCTCGAAGCCTACAGGAGCAGGATTGGCACCGGATATAGCTTTCTAATATCGTATTCAGACTATATAGGGACTGATGTCATGCTTTTTGGAATGCAAATGCAAAATAAATTCAAATATCAAAATAATAATCGTGCTACTGTTAATTTCGAAGATATTCCTGGCCCTGAAAGTGAAGAAAAAATAGCAATTCGACCGTAGTATCAAAGAGGCCTTAGTTGTGACCCTAATATTAGTTTGCAATAGCTGCTTTTGCTTCTTACCCACCCAGCACTTCTATTTCGCTCCGCTTCGGTCCCGAAAAAATTGATGGAACTTAGGATACGGACTTCATAGCTCCAATAACAACGAAGTCAGCAATACCTGAGCAGGGCGATACCGAATTGGGCGAAGGATTTTGTTATTCACTAATCCCAGGGGTCAATTGGGCGAGAAACGAGAAACTAGGGGATTATAAGAGATAAGTGGACAGACAAGAAATACATGTGCGGCCTTGCCCATATACATAGCAGTGTTGCCAGATTTATTTTCAATAACTGCTACTTGTTCGAGACTAAAGGGTGGCAATTGAAAAAAGTTTTTTATCATTTACTATATATTCAAGGGATTGTTGAATAGTATTAACGAATTATGATTTATTGTTTAGTAAGAAAATCACGACCTTTCGTGTTTTCCATATTTTCTACTGAAAACTCACCATGTTTTCAAATCTAAGCAATTCCAATGCCAAATATCTCTGGAATTTACTACTTCTAATCAATAAAATTTAAAAATTAAACTTCTCTCTAATACACATTTATTTTAAACTAAAGCGCATATAGGTATATTAATCATCCTCTCCCATACAAAAAATGTGTTAATTCTATTATCGCATACCTATAGGATAAGGAATTTTCATATGTTGAAATGATTAATTTTAAATATTGAATTCCCTAATTATTTGACAGAGAAATATTAAATGAATAATTTTTCAAGAATTAAAACAAAAGTATTTTTTGCTATATTAATTATTATTAAGTATGCAATCGAATCGTTCAATCGATCGTTTTCGTGAAAATTAGGAAACAGTTTTCACTATTAGGGTGTTCTAACACAACTTTCTATTATTTCTATCCTTCCGGTGGAGTACCTTAGGTACTAAACGTATTTCATTGCAATGGTATTTTCTCACAGCACTTTCAAATGTGTAAACAAAAAATAAGAAATTTGAAACAAACTGAATGACTTCTGCAAACAAATACTTTTCTAAAGTATAATTATTATTGCAACATGAAATTGAAAACATCGTGAAAACTTATCATGATTTTCTCAAAGGCAATAACTTAGTCAATTGAAAATTATGATAAATTTATGATAAATCAATTCAAGTAATTGATTGCTTTTTATGGATTATTTGATTAGGTATAGCAGCGACGTTTACTTTTCTATTAATGTTTCATGTTTCTGCTGTAGGTATAGGTACCTATAGTATAAAATAATTGTAAATGCACTAAGGGCTTGATGATGTATTTGATAGAACTTAAAAAAAAATAATACATTTTATAATAATATATATAATATAATTTATATAATATAATAATAAATTTTATTTAATGTAGAAAATCGGAATTTCTGTAAAATCTGGCAACGTGGCCATGCATGCATGCATGCAAATAACTCAACGGTATTTAAAAATTCCTTACCCCAATTGAGCTGTAGGATTATAAGAACCCCCGTCGTGTCGAAAGGTCACTCAGGTAAATTCGCCCAATTGAGAAACGCCGCCTGAGCAACGCTCATTTTGAATTACTCGGGTATAATTAAACAAAAACCGGTTTTTCCGATTAGTCGTATTGTAAAGTAAATGACATGTACTATTACTGAAAATCAAAAATGACTTCGAAGCTACAAGACAACAAGACAACATGGGGGTGTAATTTTTAATAGGGTCACTTTCTATAAGGTCCCTTTTAAATAGAATTCACTGTTTAAAAATATAAATTGCCCAGATACCTAATTTCATAAGTAAAAAATGAATTTTCTCACTGCTATACAGGCTGTCGCTAAAAAGGTACCACCAACGTTCTACCCTCGGTTCTACCATAGACTCCCGAGTAAAAAATATGCCGATTTACCAAAATTATCTATGTCCAAAAATGCACCTTTTTCAAGATACAGTCGTTAAAATAATGGGGTCAACCAAATATACGTTTTCCAGAAGAAGTCAAAAATAAATTAACTGAGAAATTTCAAAATGGCTCCGCCTACTACTATTGTTAATAGCAATAGACTGGAGTAGTTTTACAAACATTGATATACAGGCTGTTCCTCTTTTTGATGTCACGTCTCATTTTTTACCCTAGAATTTTTAGTCGTACGCCACTGGTTGATTCTATATTTTTTATCCAAAGGCGTAAGTATTACCAAACTTTTTGCCTTGTTATTAAAGTTTTGTATCTTGCATGGTTTTCCCATAATTAAATTTAATGATGGACTTACACACCACGAAAACGTATTTTGTGAAAATCTCATTTTATTTAAAAAAATTAATTTTTATTTCACAGAAATGACTTTATTCACATTTATTGACCTTGAGAATAATCGTAGTAGGCGGTGAAACTAAATTTTCTCATTTAATTATGTTTTATTTACTTCGGTATTTTGAAAAATGTGTATTTTCCAAATTTATTTTGTAAGAGCTGTATCTTGAAAAAAGTGCCATTTTAGGCATAAATAATTTCAGTTAAATCGGTACAATTTGACACAACCAGGAATCTGTGGTGGAAAGTTGTTGTTGAAATTATTATTTAAATTAACAAAGAAATTTTCAGAAATACATTTTCAGTAGTATAGATCCATAATGAAGAATTAATTACGGGAAAACGATGCAAGTACGATTCTTTTATAAAAGAGCAAAAAGTTTAGGAATACTTTAGCCTTTGAATAAAAAATACAGAATCAATCAGTGGCGTGGGGACAAAAAAGTTCCGTAGTAAAAAGTAACGCGTGACATCAAAAACAGGAACACCCGGTACGTTAATGTTTGTAAAACTATAATTATTATCCGCTATAGTTGACCTCCTTTTGTGGTATGCATCTCGAAAAGGGAGCCTTTTTGGACATGAAGCACACCTTGTATAACTATTAATAACATCAGGGCTAATAGCCCTTTTAACATAGTGTTTTTGATATTTTTTATACAATTGTTTCACTGCCACATATTTTTTTTTTATTTTTTCCTCTTTACGTAGATAATATTAATGACAAGATGTGTACAAAAGCTGGGTTCTGTATCTCAAACAGTTCCTAAGATATCGTCAAAAACTTAAAATAATAAATTTTTTCGACACCCTGTATCTCGGTTGAAAAACATTTTTGGAAAAAAAATTATTTGAATTTTCTTAATATCTAAGCTTCATCTACACGCCCTCCAACTTGCGGTACTTCTTTTAGAAACACCTTGTATATTCGAAAATACATTTTTTGGTCATTATTCAGATCAGTGGCCAGTCGCACTCAGGCATTCTATGTACATAGGTAACTACTAGGAGATAGTGTGGAAGATCATAGTACTAGGGAAATCATCAGTAATAGGGAGATATTTGCTTCGCCATAACTGTAATTACCATTCAGATGGCCCATTAATTATTGGACGATTTTTTTAAATTATTCCTTATCCTACTCGAATAGCCCAATAGAGTGACAGTCGCCTTATTTATGAGGACGCGTGAAACAAAGAAATCATTCTTCTGTGCAAGTTTTACTTAGATCCTAAAGTACTTTTCCACAAAAGAAAAGAACCAACCACAAATTATGAAACTATAAGGAAAATGAAATGTGATAATGTAAAAATTGTAGTGACGTGCGACTGGCCATTCTGATCTGAATTATTAACATGGCCCTTTAAAAATTAGGTAGGAACATAATTGTATGTTATATAATTATGTGGATTTAAATCTAAAACTGAATATAACAGAGATTAATTTTCATATCAACCCTATTACCTCATCGGTGTTTTCCTATAATTGAAGAGCATTATATGGGTAGACCGTGTGACCGTGGGTATTTTTTTTAATTTGTTTTAGGAGCTAATAGTCGTGTTTGTATGAATGAACTGCTTTACTTCGAGTAAACCTGAAAGTATCATTTTTATAAACAGCGCCCAGTGATCCTCCAAGTATCATTTATAAACGGTGCCAGGTAACCCTTTCTACTTAAAACATTTTATACAAGTGCCGAGTAAACCGTTCTGGGTTCCCACTTGTATATACACTCAATCGTATGCAGCGCCTCTATCTAAATACACGATGAACTACAACTTATACGGCAATCAGATAATGGATTTAGTCAGGCTCCTCGATTTTTCGATGAAAACTAGTTACACATCACCTGAGGAACCATTTGGCAGTTTCAAATTGAAGATGTCACTGGGGATCCGTATATCGGACGCCGGGTGACGCCGGAGTCCCAGTAAACCGCAAAAATTACATGGCCGGAGCCTGAATTGTACCGTAAATATATATATATATATATCGTGGGCAGGTGAATTTTGAAAAACCACTTTTTCGTTATCTGGGGGTCAGGATCGGTGGGCATTTGATAAGTGCGGGTGATTTTCGAAAAGTGATGTCGTCCTCAATAGTGTATTTTTTTATAAAAAAAAATACACTAAAAATGAACGGAGATCGGACGCTAGCGGCCATTGGTGGGCCGCTAACGGTCAATGGTGGGCCGCTAACGCAGCCCAAGTGCGTGTCGCTAGCGCAGTTGGCGTGTGGATTCCAGGATTGCATAAAACTAATAAAAATGAACGGAGATCGCGACGCTAGCGGCCATTGGTGGGCCGCTAACGGTCATTGGTGGGCCGCTAACGCAGCCCAAGTGCGTGTCGCTAGCGGAGTTGGCGTGTGGATTCCAGGCTTGCATAAAAGTAATAAAAATGAACGGAGATCGCGACGCTAGCGGCCATTGGTGGGCCGCTAACGGTCATTGATGGGCCGCTAACGCAGCCCAAGTGCGTGTCGCTAGCGCAGTTGGCGTGTGGATTCCAGGATTGCATGAAAGTAATAAAAATGAACGCTAGCGGCCGTTAGTGGGCCGCTAACGCATCCCAAGTGCGTGTCGCTAGCGCGGCACGCGCATCAAAGTTGTTTTTCAATAGACAGTTGGCGTGTGGATTCCAGGATTGTATAAAAGTAATAAACATGAACGCTAGCGGCCATTGGTGGGCCGCTAACGGTCATTGGTGCGTGTCGCTAGAGCAGTTGGCGTGTGGATTCCAGGATTGCATGACGGTAAAAAAAATGAACGGAGATAGCGACGCTAGCGGCCATTGGTGGGCCGGAAACGCAGCCCAAGTGAGTGTCGATAGCGCGGCACGCGCATCTAAGTTGTTTTTCAATAGATAGTTGGCGTGTGGATTCCAGGATTGCATCAAAGTAATAAAAATGAACGGAGATCGCGACGCTAGCGGCCATTGGTGGGCCGCTAACGGTCATTGGTGCGCCGCTAACGCAGCCCGAGTGCGTGTCGCTAGCGCAGTTGACGTGTGGATTCCAGGATTGCATCAAAGTAATAAAAATGAACGGAGATCGCGACGCTAGCGGCCATTGGTGGGCCGCTAACGGTCGCTAGCGTCGCAATCTCCGTTCATTCTTATTACTTTTATGCAATTCTGGAATCCACACGCCAACAGCGCTAGCGACACGCACTCGGGCTGCGTTAGCGGCCCACCAATGACCGTTAGCGGCCCACCAATGGTCGCTAGCGTCGCTATCTCCGTTTCTTTTTATTACTTGCTTGCAATCCTAGAATCCACACGCCAACTACGCTAGCGACACGCACTTAGGCTGCGTTAGCGGCCAACCAATCACCGTTAGCGGCCCACCAATGACCGTTAGCGGCCCACCAATGGCCGCTAGCGTCGCGATCTCCGTTCATTTTTATTACTTTCTTGCAATCCTGGAATCCACACGCCAACTGCGCTAGCGACACTCACTTTGTTGCGTTAGCGGCCCACCAATGACCGTTAGCGGTCCAACATAGGCCGCTAGCGTTCATTTTTCGTTAGCGGGCAGCCAAAGAGGGTCATTTTTCGTTAGCTGCCCATCAATGGCGTTCATTTTTCGTTAGCGGCCCACCAATGACCGTTAGCGGCCCACCAATGGCCGCTAGCGTCGCGATCTCCGTTCATTCTTATTACTTTTATGGAATCCTGGAATCCACACGCCAACTACGCTAGCGACACGCACTTGGACTGCGTTAGCGGCCCACCAATGACCGCTAGCGTCGCGATCTTCGTTCATTTTTATTACTTTTATGCAATCCTGGAATCCACACGCCAACTGTCTATTGAAAAACAACTTTGATGCGTTAGCGGCCCACCAATGACCGTAAGCGGCCCCCCAATGACCGCTAGCGTTCATTTTTCGTTAGCGGGCAGCCGAAGTGCGTCATTTTTCGTTAGCGGCCCACCAATGGCCGCTAGCGTTAATTTTTATTACTTTCATGCAATCCTGGAATCCACACGCCAACTGCACTAGCGACACGCACTTGGGCTGCGTTAGCGGCCCACCAATGACCGTTAGCGGCCCACCAATGACCGTTAGCGGCCCACCAATGGCCGCTAGCGTCGCGATCTCCGTTCATTTTTATTACTTTCTTGCAATCCTGGAATCCACACGCCAACTGCGCTAGCGACACTCACTTTGCTGCGTTAGCGGCCCACCAATGACCGTTAGCGGTCCAACATAGGCCGCTAGCGTTCAATTTTCGTTAGCGGGCAGCCAAAGAGGGTCATTTTTCGTTAGCGGCCCACCAATGGCGTTCATTTTTCGTTAGCGGCCCACCAATGACCGTTAGCGGCCCACCAATGGCCGCTAGCGTCGCGATCTCCGTTCATTCTTATTACTTTTATGCAATCCTGGAATCCACACGCCAACTACGCTAGCGACACGCACTTGGACTGCGTTAGCGGCCCACCAATGACCGTTAGCGGCTCAACAATGGCCGCTAGCGTTCATTTTTATCACTTTTATGCAATCCTGGAATCCACACGCCAACTGCGCTAGCGACACGCACTTGGGCTGCGTTAGCGAACCACCAATCGGCAATTGGTGGGCCGCTAACGGTCATTGGTGGGCCGCTAACGCAGCAAAGTGAGTGTCGCTAGCGCAGTTGGCGTGTGGATTCCAGGATTGCATGAAAGTAATAAAAATGAACGCTAGCGGCCATTGGTGGGCCGCTAACGCAGCCCAAGTGCGTGTCGCTAGCGCGGCACGCGCATCAAAGTTGTTTTTCAATAGACAGTTGGCCTGTGGATTCCAGGATTGCATAAAAGTAATAAAAATGAACGGAGATCGCGACGCTAGCGGCCATTGGTGGGATGGAACGGTCTTGGTGGGCCGCTAACGCAGCCCAAGTGCGTGTTGCTAGCACGGCACGCGCATCAAAGTTGTTCTTCAATAGACAGTTGGCGTGTGGATGCCAGGATTGCATAAAAGTAATAAAAATGAACAGAAGCGGCCATTGGTGGGCCGCTAACGGTCATTGGTGGGCCGTTAACGCAGCCCAAGTGCGTGTCGCTAGCGTAGTTGGCGTGTGGAGTCCAGGATTGCATAAAAGTAATAAGAATGAACGGGGATCGCAACGCTAGCGGCCATTGGTGGGCCGCTTTCAGGATGCATAAAAGTAATAAAAATGAACGGAGATCGCAACGCTAGCGGCCATTGGTGGGCCGCTAACGGTCATTGGTTGGCCGCTAACGCAGCCCAAGTGCGTGTCGCTAGCGTAGTTGGCGTGTGGAGTCCAGGATTGCATAAAAGTAATAAGAATGAACGGAGATCGCAACGCTAGCGGCCATTGGTGCGCCGCTTTCAGGATTGAATAAAAGTAATAAAAATGAACGGAGATCGCGACGCTAGCGGCCATTGGTGGGTCGCTAATGGTCATTGGTGGGCCGTTAACGCAGCCCAAGTGCGTGTCGCTAGCGTAGTTGGCGTGTGGAGTCCAGGATTGCATAAAAGTAATAAGAATGAACGGAGATCGCAACGCTAGCGGCCATTGGTGCGCCGCTTTCAGGATTGAATAAAAGTAATAAAAATGAACGGAGATCGCGACGCTAGCGGCCATTGGTGGGCCGCTAACGGTCATTTGTTGGCCGCTAACGCAGCCCAAGTGCGTGTCGCTAGTGCAGTTGGCGTGTGGATTACAGGATTGCATGAAAGTAATAAAAATGAACGCTAGCGGCCATTGGTGGGTCGCTAACGAAAAATGAACGCCATTGGTGGACCGCTAACGAAAAATGACCCACTTTGGCTGCCCGCTAACGAAAAATGAACGCTAGCGGTCATTGGTGGGCCGCTGACGGTCATTGGTGGGCCGCTAACGCAACAAAGTGAGTGTCGCTAGGGCAGTTGGCGTGTGGATTCCAGGATTGCAAGAAAGTAATAAAAATGAACGGAGATCGCGACGCTAGCGACCATTGGTGGGCCGCTAACGGTCATTGATGGGCCGCTAACGCAGCCTAAGTGCGTGTCGCTAGCGTAGTTGGCATGTGGATTCAAGGATTGCATAAAAGTAATAAGAATGAACGGAGATCGCGACGCTAGCGGCCATTAGTGGGCCGCTAACGGTCATTGGTGGGCCGCTAACGCATTCCAAGTGCGTGTCGCTAGCGTAGTTGGTGTGTGGATTCCAGGATTGCATAAAAGTAATAAGAATGAACGGAGATCGCGACGCTAGCGGCCATTGATGGGCCGCTAACAATCATTGGTGGGACGCTAACGAAAAATTAACGCCATTGGTGGGCCGCTAACGAAAAAATACGCACTTTGGCTGCCCGCTAACGAAAAATGAACGCTAGCGGTCATTGGTGGGCCGCTGACGGTCATTGGTGGGCCGCTAACGCAACAAAGTGAATGTCGCTAGGGCAGTTGGCGTGTGGATTCCAGGATTGCAAGAAAGTAATAAAAATGAACGGAGATCGCGACGCTAGCGACCATTGGTGGGCCGCTAACGGTCATTGGTGGGCCGCTAACGCAGCCCAAGTGCGTGTCGCTAGCGCAGTTGGCGTGTGGATTCCAGGATTGCATAAAACTAATAAAAATGAACGGAGATCGCGACGCTAGCGGCCATTGGTGGGCCGCTAACGGTCATTGGTGGGCCGCTAACGCAGCCAATTTGCTTGTCGCTAGCGCAGTTGGCGTGTGGATTCCAGGATTGCATAAAAGTAATAAAAATGAACGGAGATCGCGACGCTAGCGGCCATTGGTGGGCCGCTAACGGTCATTGGTGAGCCGCTAACGCAGCAAAGTGAGTGTCGCTAGCGCAGTTGGCGTGTGGATTCCAGGATTGCAAGAAAGTAATAAAAATTAACGCAGGTCGCGACGCTAGCGGCCATTGGTGGGCCGCTAACGGTCATTGGTAGTTCGCTAACGCAGCCCAAGTGCGTGTCGCTAGCGCAGTTGGCGTGTGGATTCCAGGATTGCAAAAAAGTAATAAAAATTAACGCTAGCGGCCATTGGTGGGCCGCTAACTGTCATTGGTGGGCCGCTAACGCAGCCTAAGTGCGTGTCGCTAGCGTAGTTGGCATGTGGATTCCAGGATTGCATAAAAGTGATAAGAATGAACGGAGATCGCGACGCTAGCGGCCATTGGTGGGCCGCTAACGGTCATTGGTGAGCCGCTAACGCAGCAAAGTGAGTGTCGCTAGCGCAGTTGGCGTGTGGATTCCAGGATTGCATAAAAGTAATAAGAATGAACGGAGATCGCGACGCTAGCGGCCATTGATGGGCCGCTAACAATCATTGGTGGGACGCTAACGAAAAATTAACGCCATTGGTGGGCCGCTAACGAAAAAATACGCACTTTGGCTGCCCGCTAACGAAAAATGAACGCTAGCGGTCATTGGTGGGCCGCTGACGGTCATTGGTGGGCCGCTAACGCAACAAAGTGAATGTCGCTAGGGCAGTTGGCGTGTGGATTCCAGGATTGCAAGAAAGTAATAAAAATGAACGGAGATCGCGACGCTAGCGACCATTGGTGGGCCGCTAACGGTCATTGGTGGGCCGCTAACGCAGCCCAAGTGCGTGTCGCTAGCGCAGTTGGCGTGTGGATTCCAGGATTGCATAAAACTAATAAAAATGAACGGAGATCGCGACGCTAGCGGCCATTGGTGGGCCGCTAACGGTCATTGGTGGGCCGCTAACGCAGCCAATTTGCTTGTCGCTAGCGCAGTTGGCGTGTGGATTCCAGGATTGCATAAAAGTAATAAAAATGAACGGAGATCGCGACGCTAGCGGCCATTGGTGGGCCGCTAACGGTCATTGGTGAGCCGCTAACGCAGCAAAGTGAGTGTCGCTAGCGCAGTTGGCGTGTGGATTCCAGGATTGCAAGAAAGTAATAAAAATTAACGCAGGTCGCGACGCTAGCGGCCATTGGTGGGCCGCTAACGGTCATTGGTAGTTCGCTAACGCAGCCCAAGTGCGTGTCGCTAGCGCAGTTGGCGTGTGGATTCCAGGATTGCAAAAAAGTAATAAAAATTAACGCTAGCGGCCATTGGTGGGCCGCTAACTGTCATTGGTGGGCCGCTAACGCAGCCTAAGTGCGTGTCGCTAGCGTAGTTGGCATGTGGATTCCAGGATTGCATAAAAGTGATAAGAATGAACGGAGATCGCGACGCTAGCGGCCATTGGTGGGCCGCTAACGGTCATTGGTGAGCCGCTAACGCAGCAAAGTGAGTGTCGCTAGCGCAGTTGGCGTGTGGATTCCAGGATTGCAAGAAAGTAATAAAAATTAACGGAGATCGCGACGCTAGCGGCCATTGGTGGGCCGCTAACGGTCATTGGTGGTTCGCTAACGCAGCCCAAGTGCGTGTCGCTAGCGCAGTTGGCGTGTGGATTACAGGATTGCATAAAAGTAATAAAAATTAACGCTAGCGGGCATTGGTGGGCCGCTAACTGTCATTGGTGGGCCGCTAACGCAGCCTAAGTGCGTGTCGCTAGCGTAGTTGGCATGTGGATTCCAGGATTGCATAAAAGTGATAAGAATGAACGGAGATCGCGACGCTAGCGGCCATTGGTGGGCCGCTAACGGTCATTGGTGGGCCGCTAACGGTCATTGGTGGGCCGCTACGTAGCCCAAGTGCGTGTCGCTAGTGCAGTTGGCGTGTGGATTACAGGATTGCATGAAAGTAATAAAAATGAACGCTAGCGGCCATTGGTAGGCCGCTAGCGGCCATTGGTAGGCCGCTAACGAAAAATAAACGCCATTGGTGGGCCGCTAACGAAAAATGACGCACTTTGGCTGCCGGCTAACGAAAAATGATCGCTAGCGGCCATTGGTGGACCGCTAACGGTCATTAATGGGCCGCTAACGCAGCAAAGTGAGTGTCGCTAGCGCAGTTGGCGTGTGGATTCTAGGATTGCAAGAAAGTAATAAAAATGAACGGAGATCGCGACGCTAGCGGCCATTGGTGGGCCGCTAACGGTCATTGGTGGGCCGCTAACGCAGCCTAAGTGCGAGTCGCTAGCGTAGTTGGCATGTGGATTCCAGGATTGCATAAAAGTAATAAGAATGAACGGAGATCGCGACGCTAGCGGCCATTAGTGGGCCGCTAACGGTCATTGGTGGGCCGCTAACGCATTCCAAGTGCGTGTCGCTAGCGTAGTTGGTGTGTGGATTCCAGGATTGCATAAAAGTAATAAGAATGAACGGAGATCGCGACGCTAGCGGCCATTGATGGGCCGCTAACAATCATTGGTGGGACGCTAACGAAAAATTAACGCCATTGGTGGGCCGCTAACGAAAAAATACGCACTTTGGCTGCCCGCTAACGAAAAATGAACGCTAGCGGTCATTGGTGGGCCGCTGACGGTCATTGGTGGGCCGCTAACGCAGCAAAGTGAGTGTCGCTAGCGCAGTTGGCGTGTGGATTCTAGGATTGCAAGAAAGTAATAAAAATGAACGGAGATCGCGACGCTAGCGACCATTGGTGGGCCGCTAACGGTCATTGATGGGCCGCTAACGCAGCCTAAGTGCGTGTCGCTAGCGTAGTTGGCATGTGGATTCAAGGATTGCATAAAAGTAATAAGAATGAACGGAGATCGCGACGCTAGCGGCCATTAGTGGGCCGCTAACGGTCATTGGTGGGCCGCTAACGCATTCCAAGTGCGTGTCGCTAGCGTAGTTGGTGTGTGGATTCCAGGATTGCATAAAAGTAATAAGAATGAACGGAGATCGCGACGCTAGCGGCCATTGATGGGCCGCTAACAATCATTGGTGGGACGCTAACGAAAAATTAACGCCATTGGTGGGCCGCTAACGAAAAAATACGCACTTTGGCTGCCCGCTAACGAAAAATGAACGCTAGCGGTCATTGGTGGGCCGCTGACGGTCATTGGTGGGCCGCTAACGCAACAAAGTGAATGTCGCTAGGGCAGTTGGCGTGTGGATTCCAGGATTGCAAGAAAGTAATAAAAATGAACGGAGATCGCGACGCTAGCGACCATTGGTGGGCCGCTAACGGTCATTGGTGGGCCGCTAACGCAGCCCAAGTGCGTGTCGCTAGCGCAGTTGGCGTGTGGATTCCAGGATTGCATAAAACTAATAAAAATGAACGGAGATCGCGACGCTAGCGGCCATTGGTGGGCCGCTAACGGTCATTGGTGGGCCGCTAACGCAGCCAATTTGCTTGTCGCTAGCGCAGTTGGCGTGTGGATTCCAGGATTGCATAAAAGTAATAAAAATGAACGGAGATCGCGACGCTAGCGGCCATTGGTGGGCCGCTAACGGTCATTGGTGAGCCGCTAACGCAGCAAAGTGAGTGTCGCTAGCGCAGTTGGCGTGTGGATTCCAGGATTGCAAGAAAGTAATAAAAATTAACGCAGGTCGCGACGCTAGCGGCCATTGGTGGGCCGCTAACGGTCATTGGTAGTTCGCTAACGCAGCCCAAGTGCGTGTCGCTAGCGCAGTTGGCGTGTGGATTCCAGGATTGCAAAAAAGTAATAAAAATTAACGCTAGCGGCCATTGGTGGGCCGCTAACTGTCATTGGTGGGCCGCTAACGCAGCCTAAGTGCGTGTCGCTAGCGTAGTTGGCATGTGGATTCCAGGATTGCATAAAAGTGATAAGAATGAACGGAGATCGCGACGCTAGCGGCCATTGGTGGGCCGCTAACGGTCATTGGTGAGCCGCTAACGCAGCAAAGTGAGTGTCGCTAGCGCAGTTGGCGTGTGGATTCCAGGATTGCAAGAAAGTAATAAAAATTAACGGAGATCGCGACGCTAGCGGCCATTGGTGGGCCGCTAACGGTCATTGGTGGTTCGCTAACGCAGCCCAAGTGCGTGTCGCTAGCGCAGTTGGCGTGTGGATTACAGGATTGCATAAAAGTAATAAAAATTAACGCTAGCGGGCATTGGTGGGCCGCTAACTGTCATTGGTGGGCCGCTAACGCAGCCTAAGTGCGTGTCGCTAGCGTAGTTGGCATGTGGATTCCAGGATTGCATAAAAGTGATAAGAATGAACGGAGATCGCGACGCTAGCGGCCATTGGTGGGCCGCTAACGGTCATTGGTGGGCCGCTAACGGTCATTGGTGGGCCGCTACGTAGCCCAAGTGCGTGTCGCTAGTGCAGTTGGCGTGTGGATTACAGGATTGCATGAAAGTAATAAAAATGAACGCTAGCGGCCATTGGTAGGCCGCTAGCGGCCATTGGTAGGCCGCTAACGAAAAATAAACGCCATTGGTGGGCCGCTAACGAAAAATGACGCACTTTGGCTGCCGGCTAACGAAAAATGATCGCTAGCGGCCATTGGTGGACCGCTAACGGTCATTAATGGGCCGCTAACGCAGCAAAGTGAGTGTCGCTAGCGCAGTTGGCGTGTGGATTCTAGGATTGCAAGAAAGTAATAAAAATGAACGGAGATCGCGACGCTAGCGGCCATTGGTGGGCCGCTAACGGTCATTGGTGGGCCGCTAACGCAGCCTAAGTGCGAGTCGCTAGCGTAGTTGGCATGTGGATTCCAGGATTGCATAAAAGTAATAAGAATGAACGGAGATCGCGACGCTAGCGGCCATTAGTGGGCCGCTAACGTTCATTGGTGGGCCGCTAACGCAGTCCAAGTGCGTTTCGCTAGCGTAGTTGGCGTGTGGATTCCAGGATTGCATAAAAGTAATAAGAATGAACTAAGATCGCGACGCTAGCGGCCATTGATGGGCCGCTAACTATCATTGGTGGGACGCTAACAAAAAATGAACGCCATTGGTGGGCCGCTAGCGAAAAAATACGCACTTTTGCTGCCCGCTAAGGAAAACTGAACGCTAGCGGCCATTGGTGGGCCGCTAGCCGTCATTGTTGGGCCGCTAACGCAGCCCAAGTGCGTGTCGCTAGCGCAGTTGGCGTGTGGATTCCAGGATTGCATAAAAGTAGTAAAAATGAACGGAGATCGCGACGCTAGCGGCCATTGGTGGGTCGCTAACGGTCATTGGTGAGCCGCTAACGCAGCAAAGTGAGGGTCGCTAGCGCAGTTGGCGTGTGGATTCCAGGATTGCAAGAAAGTAATAAAAATTAACGGAGATCGCGACGCTAGCGGCCATTGGTGGGCCGCTAACGGTCATTGGTGGTTCGCTAACGCAGCCCAAGTGCGTGTCGCTAGCGCAGTTGGCGTGTGGATTCCAGGATTGCATAAAAGTAATAGAAATTAACGCTAGCGGCCATTGGTGGGCCGCTTACGCAGCCCAAGTGCGTGTCGCTAGCGCAGTTGGCGTGTGGATTCCAGGATTGCATAAAAGTAGTAAAAATGAACGGAGATCGCGACGCTAGCGGCCAGTGGTGGGCCGCTAACGGTCATTGGTGAGCCGCTAACGCAGCAAAGTGAGTGTCGCTAGCGCAGTTGGCGTGTGGATTCCAGGATTGCAAGAAAGTAATAAAAATTAACGGAGATCGCGACGCTAGCGGCCATTGGTGGGCCGCTAACGGTCATTGGTGGTTCGCTAACGCAGCCCAAGTGCGTGTCGCTAGCGCAGTTGGCGTGTGGATTCCAGGATTGCATAAAACTAATAAAAATGAACGGAGATCGCGACGCTAGCGGCCATTGGTGGGCCGCTAACGGTCATTGGTGGGCCGCTAACGCAGCCAATTTGCTTGTCGCTAGCGCAGTTGGCGTGTGGATTCCAGGATTGCATAAAAGTAATAAAAATGAACGGAGATCGCGACGCTAGCGGCCATTGGTGAGCCGCTAACGGTCATTGGTGAGCCGCTAACGCAGCAAAGTGAGTGTCGCTAGCGCAGTTGGCGTGTGGATTCCAGGATTGCAAGAAAGTAATAAAAATTAACGCAGATCGCGACGCTAGCGGCCATTGGTGGGCCGCTAACGGTCATTGGTAGTTCGCTAACGCAGCCCAAGTGCGTGTCGCTAGCGCAGTTGGCGTGTGGATTCCAGGATTGCAAAAAAGTAATAAAAATTAACGCTAGCGGCCATTGGTGGGCCGCTAACTGTCATTGGTGGGCCGCTAACGCAGCCTAAGTGCGTGTCGCTAGCGTAGTTGGCATGTGGATTCCAGGATTGCATAAAAGTGATAAGAATGAACGGAGATCGCGACGCTAGCGGCCATTGGTGGGCCGCTAACGGTCATTGGTGAGCCGCTAACGCAGCAAAGTGAGTGTCGCTAGCGCAGTTGGCGTGTGGATTCCAGGATTGCAAGAAAGTAATAAAAATTAACGGAGATCGCGACGCTAGCGGCCATTGGTGGGCCGCTAACGGTCATTGGTGGTTCGCTAACGCAGCCCAAGTGCGTGTCGCTAGCGCAGTTGGCGTGTGGATTACAGGATTGCATAAAAGTAATAAAAATTAACGCTAGCGGGCATTGGTGGGCCGCTAACTGTCATTGGTGGGCCGCTAACGCAGCCTAAGTGCGTGTCGCTAGCGTAGTTGGCATGTGGATTCCAGGATTGCATAAAAGTGATAAGAATGAACGGAGATCGCGACGCTAGCGGCCATTGGTGGGCCGCTAACGGTCATTGGTGGGCCGCTAACGGTCATTGGTGGGCCGCTACGTAGCCCAAGTGCGTGTCGCTAGTGCAGTTGGCGTGTGGATTACAGGATTGCATGAAAGTAATAAAAATGAACGCTAGCGGCCATTGGTAGGCCGCTAACGAAAAATAAACGCCATTGGTGGGCCGCTAACGAAAAATGACGCACTTTGGCTGCCGGCTAACGAAAAATGATCGCTAGCGGCCATTGGTGGACCGCTAACGGTCATTAATGGGCCGCTAACGCAGCAAAGTGAGTGTCGCTAGCGCAGTTGGCGTGTGGATTCCAGGATTGCAAGAAAGTAATAAAAATGAACGGAGATCGCGACGCTAGCGGCCATTGGTGGGCCGCTAACGGTCATTGGTGGGCCGCTAACGCAGCCTAAGTGCTAGTCGCTAGCGTAGTTGGCATGTGGATTCCAGGATTGCATAAAAGTAATAAGAATGAACGGAGATCGCGACGCTAGCGGCCATTAGTGGGCCGCTAACGTTCATTGGTGGGCCGCTAACGCAGCCTAAGTGCGTGTCGCTAGCGTAGTTGGCATGTGGATTCCAGGATTGCATAAAAGTGATAAGAATGAACGGAGATCGCGACGCTAGCGGCCATTGGTGGGCCGCTAACGGTCATTGGTGAGCCGCTAACGCAGCAAAGTGAGTGTCGCTAGCGCAGTTGGCGTGTGGATTCCAGGATTGCAAGAAAGTAATAAAAATTAACGGAGATCGCGACGCTAGCGGCCATTGGTGGGCCGCTAACGGTCATTGGTGGTTCGCTAATGCAGCCCAAGTGCGTGTCGCTAGCGCAGTTGGCGTGTGGATTACAGGATTGCATAAAAGTAATAAAAATTAACGCTAGCGGGCATTGGTGGGCCGCTAACTGTCATTGGTGGGCCGCTAACGCAGCCTAAGTGCGTGTCGCTAGCGTAGTTGGCATGTGGATTCCAGGATTGCATAAAAGTGATAAGAATGAACGGAGATCGCGACGCTAGCGGCCATTGGTGGGCCGCTAACGGTCATTGGTGGGCCGCTAACGGTCATTGGTGGGCCGCTACGTAGCCCAAGTGCGTGTCGCTAGTGCAGTTGGCGTGTGGATTACAGGATTGCATGAAAGTAATAAAAATGAACGCTAGCGGCCATTGGTAGGCCGCTAGCGGCCATTGGTAGGCCGCTAACGAAAAATAAACGCCATTGATGGGCCGCTAACGAAAAATGACGCACTTTGGCTGCCGGCTAACGAAAAATGATCGCTAGCGGCCATTGGTGGACCGCTAACGGTCATTAATGGGCCGCTAACGCAGCAAAGTGAGTGTCGCTAGCGCAGTTGGCGTGTGGATTCCAGGATTGCAAGAAAGTAATAAAAATGAACGGAGATCGCGACGCTAGCGGCCATTGGTGGGCCGCTAACGGTCATTGGTGGGCCGCTAACGCAGCCTAAGTGCGAGTCGCTAGCGTAGTTGGCATGTGGATTCCAGGATTGCATAAAAGTAATAAGAATGAACGGAGATCGCGACGCTAGCGGCCATTAGTGGGCCGCTAACGTTCATTGGTGGGCCGCTAACGCAGTCCAAGTGCGTTTCGCTAGAGTAGTTGGCGTGTGGATTCCAGGATTGCATAAAAGTAATAAGAATGAACTAAGATCGCGACGCTAGCGGCCATTGATGGGCCGCTAACTATCATTGGTGGGACGCTAACAAAAAATGAACGCCATTGGTGGGCCGCTAACGAAAAAATACGCAATTTTGCTGCCCGCTAAGGAAAACTGAATGCTAGCGGCCATTGGTGGGCCGCTAGCCGTCATTGTTGGGCCGCTAACGCAGCCCAAGTGCGTGTCGCTAGCGCAGTTGGCGTGTGGATTCCAGGATTGCATAAAAGTAATAAAAATGAACGCTGGCGGCCATTTGTGGGCCGCTAACTGTCATTGGTGGGCCGCTAACGCAGCCCAGGTGCGTGTCGCTAGCGTAGTTGTCGTGTGGATTCCAGGATTGCATAAAAGTAATAAGAATGAACGGAGATCGCGACGCTAGCGGCCATTGGTGGGCCGCTAAAGGTCATTGGTGAGCCGCTAACGCAGCAAAGTGAGGGTCGCTAGCGCAGTTGGCGTGTGGATTCCAGGATTGCAAGAAAGTAATAAAAATTAACGGAGATCGCGACGCTAGCGGCCAATGGTGGGCCGCTAACGGTCATTGGTGGTTCGCTAACGCAGCCCAAGTGCGTGTCGCTAGCGCAGTTGGCGTGTGGATTCCAGGATTGCATAAAAGTAATAGAAATTAACGCTAGCGGCCATTGGTGGGCCGCTAACGCAGCCCAAGTGCGTGTCGCTAGCGCAGTTGGCGTGTGGATTCCAGGATTGCATAAAAGTAGTAAAAATGAACGGAGATCGCGACGCTAGCGGCCAGTGGTGGGCCGCTAACGGTCATTGGTGAGCCGCTAACGCAGCAAAGTGAGTGTCGCTAGCGCAGTTGGCGTGTGGATTCCAGGATTGCAAGAAAGTAATAAAAATTAACGGAGATCGCGACGCTAGCGGCCATTGATGGGCCGCTAACGGTCATTGGTGGTTCGCTAACGCAGCCCAAGTGCGTGTCGCTAGCGCAGTTGGCGTGTGGATTCCAGGATTGCATAAAAGTAATAAAAATGAACGGAGATCGCGACGCTAGCGGCCATTGGTGGGCCGCTAACGGTCATTGGTGGGCCGCTAACGAAAAATGAACGCCACGGGTGGGCCGCTAACGCAGCTCAAGTGCGTGTCGCTAGCGCAGTTGGCGTGTGGATTCCAGGATTGCATAAAAGTAATAAAAATAAACGCTGGCGGCCATTGGTGGGCCGCTAACTGTCATTGGTGGGCCGCTAACGCAGCCCAGGTGCGTGTCGCTAGCGTAGTTGTCGTGTGGATTCCAGGATTGCATAAAAGTATTAAGAATGAACGGAGATCGCGACGCTAGCGGCCATTGGTGGGCCGCTAACGAAAAATGAACGCCATTGGTGGGCCGCTAACGATAAATGACCCACTTTGGCTGCCCGCTAACGAAAAATGAACGCTAGCGGCCATTGGTGGGCCGCTAACGGTCATTGGTGGGCCGCTAACGCAGCAAAGTGAGTGTCGCTAGCGCAGTTGGCGTGTGGACTCCAGGATTGCAAGAAAGTATTAAAAATTAACGAAGATCGCGACGCTAGCGGCCATTGGTGGGCCGCTAATGGTCATTGGTGGTTCGCTAACGCAGCCCAACTGCGTGTCGCTAGCGCAGTTAGCGTGTGGATTCCAGGATTGCATAAAAGTAATAAAAATGAACGCTGGCGGCCATTGGTGGGCCGCTAA
This sequence comes from Malachius bipustulatus, assembly GCA_910589415.1. Classification (NCBI taxonomy): domain Eukaryota; kingdom Metazoa; phylum Arthropoda; class Insecta; order Coleoptera; family Melyridae; genus Malachius; species Malachius bipustulatus. The sequence continues at coordinate 59,487,919 of OU342632.1, forward strand.
CTGTCATTGGTGGGCCGCTAACGCAGCTCAAGTGCGTGTCGCTAGCGCAGTTGGCGTGTGGATTCCAGGATTGCATAAAAGTAATAAAAATGAACGCTGGCGGCCATTGGTGGGCCGCTAACTGTCATTGGTGGGCCGCTAACGCAGCCCAGGTGCGTGTCGCTAGCGTAGTTGTCGTGTGGATTCCAGGATTGCATAAAAGTAATAAGAATGAACGGAGATCGCGACGCTAGCGGCCATTGGTGGGCCGCTAACGGTCATTGGTGGGCCGCTAACGAAAAATGAACGCCATTGGTGGGCCGCTAACGACAAATGACCCACTTTGCCTGCCCTCTAACGAAAAATGAACGCTAGCGGCCATTGGTGGGCCGCTAACGGTCATTGGTGGGCCGCTAACGCAGCAAAGTGAGTGTCGCTAGCGCAGTTGGCGTGAGGATTCCAGGATTGCAAGAAAGTATTGAAAATTAACGAAGATCGCGACGCTAGCGGCCATTGGTGGGCCGCTAACGGTCATTGGTGGTTCGCTAACGCAGCCCAAGTGCGTGTCGCTAGCGCAGTTAGCGTGTGGATTCCAGGATTGCATAAAAGTAATAAAAATGAACGCTGGCGGCCATTTGTGGGCCGCTAACTGTCATTGGTGGGCCGCTAACGCAGCCCAGGTGCGTGTCGCTAGCGTAGTTGTCGTGTGGATTCCAGGATTGCATAAAAGTAATAAGAATGAACGGAGATCGCGACGCTAGCGGCCATTGGTGGGCCGCTAACGGTCATTGGTGGGCTGCTAACGAAAAATGAACGCCATTGGTGGGCCGCTAACGAAAAATGACCCACTTTGGCTGCCCGCTAACGAAAAATGAACGCTAGCGGCCATTGGTGGGCCGCTAACGGTCATTGGTGGGCCGCTAACGCAGCAAAGTGAGTGTAGCTAGCGCAGTTGGCGTGTGGACTCCAGGATTGCAAGAAAGTAATAAAAATTAACAAAGATCGTGACGTTAGCGGCCATTGGTGGGCCGCTAACGGTTATTGGTGGGCCGCTAACGCAGCCCAAGTGCGTGTCGCTAGCGCAGTTGGTGTGTGGATTCCAGGATTTCAAGAAAGTAATAAAAATGATCGGAGATCGCGACGCTAGCGGCCATTGGTGGGCCGCTAACGGTCATTGGTGGGCCGCGAACTAAAAATGAACGCCATTGGTGGGCCGCTAACGAAAAATGACACACTTTGGCTGCCCGCTAACTAAAAATGAACGCTAGCGGCCATTGGTGGGCCGCTAACGGTCATTGGTGGGCAGCTAACGCAGCCCGAGTGCGTGTCGCTAGCGCAGTTGGCGTGTGGATTCCAGGATTGCAAGAAAGCAAAAAAAATGAACGAAGATCGCGACGCTAGCGGCCATTGGTGGGCCGCTAACGGTCATTGGTGAGCCGCTAACGCAGCAAAGTGAGTGTCGCTAGCGCAGTTGGCGTGTGGATTCCAGGATTGCAAGAAAGTAATAACAATGAACGGAGATCGCGACGCTAGCGGCCATTGGTGGGCCGCTAACGGTCATTGATGGGCCGCTAACGCAGCCCAAGTGCGTGTCGCTAGCGCAGTTGGCGTGTGGATTCCAGGATTGCAAGAAAGCAAAAAAAATGAACGGAGATCGCGACGCTAGCGGCCATTGGTGGGCCGCTAACGGTCATTGGTGGGCTGCTAACGAAAAATGAACGCCATTGGTGGGCCGCTAACGAAAAATGACCCACTTTGGCTGCCCGCTAACGAAAAATGGACGCTAGCGGCCATTGGTGGGCCGCTAACGGTCATTGGTGGGCCGCTAACGCAGCAAAGTGAGTGTAGCCAGCGCAGTTGGCGTGTGGACTCCAGGATTGCAAGAAAGTAATAAAAATTAACAAAGATCGCGACGTTAGCGGCCATTGGTGGGCCGCTAACGGTTATTGGTGGGCCGCTAACGCAGCCCAAGTGCGTGTCGCTAGCGCAGTTGGTGTGTGGATTCCAGGATTGCAAGAAAGTAATAAAAATGATCGGAGATCGCGACGCTAGCGGCCATTGGTGGGCCGCTAACGGTCATTGGTGGGCCGCTAACGAAAAATGAACGCCATTGGTGGGCCGCTAACGAAAAATGACCCACTTTGGCTGCCCGCTAACTAAAAATGAACGCTAGCGGCCATTGGTGGGCCGCTAACGATCATTGGTGGGCAGCTAACGCAGCCCGAGTGCGTGTCGCTAGCGCAGTTGGCGTGTGGATTCCAGGATTGCAAGAAAGCAAAAAAAATGAACGAAGATCGCGACGCTAGCGGCCATTGGTGGGCCGCTAACGGTCATAGATGGGCTGCTAACGCAGCCCAAGTGCGTGTCGCTAGCGCAGTTGGCGTGTGGATTCCAGGATTGCATAAAAGTAATAAAAATGAACGGAGATCGCGACGCTAGCGGCCATTGGTGGGCCGCTAACGGTCATTGGTGGGCCGCTAACGAAAAACGAACGCCATTGATGGGCCGCTAACGAAAAATGACCCACTTTGGCTGCTCGCTAACGAAAAATGAACGCTAGCGGCCATTGGTGGGCCGCTAACGGTCATTGGTGGGCCGCTAACGCAGCAAAGTGAGTGTCGCTAGCGCAGTTGGCGTGTGGATTCCAGGATTGCAAGAAAGTAATAAAAATGAACGGAGATCGCGACGCTAGCGGCCATTGGTGGGCCGCTAACGGTCATTGGTGGGCCGCTAACGAAAAATGAACGCCATTGATGGGACGCTAACGAAAAATGGCGCACTTTTGCTGCCCGCTAACGAAAAATGAAAGCTAGTGGCAATTGGTGGGCTGCTAACGGTCATTGGTGGGCCGCTAACGCAGCAAAGTGAGTGTCGCTAGCGCAGTTGGCGTGTGGATTCCAGGATTGCAAGAAAGTATTAAAAATGAACGAAGATCGCGACGCTAGCGGCCATTGGTGGGCCGCTAACGGTCATTGGTGGTTCGCTAACGCAGCCCAAGTGCGTGTCGCTAGCGCAGTTAGCGTGTGGATTCCAGGATTGCATAAAAGTAATAAAAATGAACGCTGGCGGCCATTGGTGGGCCGCTAACGGTTATTGGTGGGCCGCTAACGCAGCCCAAGTGCGTGTCGCTAGCGCAGTTGGAGTGTGGATTCCAGGATTGCAAGAAAGTAATAAAAATAATCGGAGATCGCGACGCTAGCGGCCATTGGTGAGCCGCTAACGGTCATTGGTGGGCAGGTAACGCAGCCCGAGTGCGTGTCGCTAGCGCAGTTGGCGTGTGGATTCCAGGATTGCAAGAAAGTAATAAAAATGAACGGAGATCGCGACGCTAGCGGCCATTGGTGGGCCGCTAACGGTCATTGGTGGGCCGCTAACGCAGCTCAAGTTCGTGTCGCTAGCGCAGTTGGCGTGTGGATTCCAGGATTGCATAAAAGTAAAGAAAATGAACGGAGATCGCGACGCTAGCGGCCATTGGTGGGCCGCTAACGGTCATTGGTGAGCCGCTAACGCAGCCAAAGTGCGTGTCGCTAGCGAAGTTGGCGTGTGGATTCCAGGATTGCAAGAAAGTAATAAAAATGAACGGAGATCGCGACGCTAGCGGCCATTGGTGGGCCGCTAACGGTCATTGATGGGCCGCTAACGCAGCTCAAGTGCGTGTCGCTAGCGCAGTTGGCGTGTGGATCCCAGGATTGCATAAAAATAATGTAAATGAACGGATATCGCGACGCTAGCGGCCATTGGTGGGCCGCTAACGGTCATTGGTGAGCCGCTAACGCAGCCAAAGTGCGTGTCGCTAGCGCAGTTGGCGTGTGGATTACAGGATTGCAAGAAAGTAATAAAAATGAACGGAGATCGTGACGCTAGCGGCCATTGGTAGGCCGCTAACGGTCCATGATGGGCCGCTAACGCAGCCCAAGTGCGTGTCGCTATCGCAGTTGGCGTGTGGATTCCAGGATTGCATAAAAGTAATAAAAATGAACGGAGATCGCGACGTTAGCGGCCATTGGTGGGCCGCTAACGGTCATTGGTGAGCCGCTAACGCAGCCCAAGTGCGTGTCGCTAGCGCAGTTGGCGTGTGGATTCCAGGATTGCATAAAAGTAATAAAAATGAACGGAGATCGCGACGCTAGCGGCCATTGGTGGGCCGCTAACGGTCATTGGTGGGCCGCTAACGAAAAACGAACGCCATTGATGGGCCGCTAACGAAAAATGACCCACTTTGGCTGCTCGCTAACGAAAAATGAACGCTAGCGGCCATTGGTGGGCCGCTAACGGTCATTGGTGGGCCGCTAACGCAGCAAAGTGAGTGTCGCTAGCGCAGTTGGCGTGTGGATTCCAGGATTGCAAGAAAGTAATAAAAATGAACGGAGATCGCGACGCTAGCGGCCATTGGTGGGCCGCTAACGGTCATTGGTGGGCCGCTAACGAAAAATGAACGCCATTGATGGGACGCTAACGAAAAATGGCGCACTTTTGCTGCCCGCTAACGAAAAATGAAAGCTAGTGGCAATTGGTGGGCTGCTAACGGTCATTGGTGGGCCGCTAACGCAGCAAAGTGAGTGTCGCTAGCGCAGTTGGCGTGTGGATTCCAGGATTGCAAGAAAGTATTAAAAATGAACGAAGATCGCGACGCTAGCGGCCATTGGTGGGCCGCTAACGGTCATTGGTGGTTCGCTAACGCAGCCCAAGTGCGTGTCGCTAGCGCAGTTAGCGTGTGGATTCCAGGATTGCATAAAAGTAATAAAAATTAACGCTGGCGGCCATTGGTGGGCCGCTAACGGTTATTGGTGGGCCGCTAACGCAGCCCAAGTGCGTGTCGCTAGCGCAGTTGGAGTGTGGATTCCAGGATTGCAAGAAAGTAATAAAAATAATCGGAGATCGCGACGCTAGCGGCCATTGGTGAGCCGCTAACGGTCATTGGTGGGCAGGTAACGCAGCCCGAGTGCGTGTCGCTAGCGCAGTTGGCGTGTGGATTCCAGGATTGCAAGAAAGTAATAAAAATGAACGGAGATCGCGACGCTAGCGGCCATTGGTGGGCCGCTAACGGTCATTGGTGGGCCGCTAACGCAGCTCAAGTTCGTGTCGCTAGCGCAGTTGGCGTGTGGATTCCAGGATTGCATAAAAGTAAAGAAAATGAACGGAGATCGCGACGCTAGCGGCCATTGGTGGGCCGCTAACGGTCATTGGTGAGCCGCTAACGCAGCCAAAGTGCGTGTCGCTAGCGAAGTTGGCGTGTGGATTCCAGGATTGCAAGAAAGTAATAAAAATGAACGGAGATCGCGACGCTAGCGGCCATTGGTGGGCCGCTAACGGTCATTGATGGGCCGCTAACGCAGCTCAAGTGCGTGTCGCTAGCGCAGTTGGCGTGTGGATCCCAGGATTGCATAAAAATAATGTAAATGAACGGATATCGCGACGCTAGCGGCCATTGGTGGGCCGCTAACGGTCATTGGTGAGCCGCTAACGCAGCCAAAGTGCGTGTCGCTAGCGCAGTTGGCGTGTGGATTACAGGATTGCAAGAAAGTAATAAAAATGAACGGAGATCGTGACGCTAGCGGCCATTGGTAGGCCGCTAACGGTCCATGATGGGCCGCTAACGCAGCCCAAGTGCGTGTCGCTATCGCAGTTGGCGTGTGGATTCCAGGATTGCATAAAAGTAATAAAAATGAACGGAGATCGCGACGTTAGCGGCCATTGGTGGGCCGCTAACGGTTATTGGTGGGCCGCTAACGCAGCCCAAGTGCGTGTCGCTAGCGCAGTTGGCGTGTGGATTCCAGGATTGCAAGAAAGTAATAAAAATGAACGGAGATCGCGACGTTAGCGGCCATTGGTGGGCCGCTAACGGTCATTGGTGAGCCGCTAACGCAGCAAAGTGAGTGTCGCTAGCGCAGTTGGCGTTGTGGATTCCAGAATTGCAAGAAAGTAATAAAAATGAACGGAGATCGCGACGCTAGCGGCCATTGGTGGGCCGTAAACGGTCATTGATGGGCCGCTAACGCAGCTCAAGTGCGTGTCGCTAGCGCAGTTGGCGTGTGGATTCCAGGATTGCATAAAAGTAATAAAAATGAACGGAGATCGCGACGCTAGCGGCCATTGGTGGGCCGCTAACGGTCATTGGTGGGCCGCTAACGAAAAATGAACGCCACGGGTGGGCCGCTAGCGCAGTTGGCGTGTGGATTCCAGGATTGCATAAAAGTAATAAAAATGAACGGAGATCGCGACGCTAGCGGTCATTGATGGGCCGCTAACGGTCATTGGTGGTTCGCTAACGCAGCCCAAGTGCGTGTCGCTAGCGCAGTTGGCGTGTGGATTCCAGGATTGCATAAAAGTAATAAAAATAACGCTAGCGGCCATTGATGGGCCGCTAACGGTCATTGATGGGCCGCTAACGCAGCCCAGGTGCGTGTCGCTAGCGCAGTTAGCGTGTGGATTCCAGGATTGCTTAAAAGTAATAAAAATGAACGCTGGCGGCCATTGGTGAGCCGCTAACTGTCATTGGTGGGCCGCTAACGCAGCTCGAGTGCGTGTCGCTAGCGCAGTTGGCGTGTGGATCCCAGGATTGCATAAAAATAATGTAAATGAACGGATATCGCGACGCTAGCGGCCATTGGTGGGCCGCTAACGGTCATTGGTGAGCCGCTAACGCAGCCAAAGTGCGTGTCGCTAGCGCAGTTGGCGTGTGGATTACAGGATTGCAAGAAAGTAATAAAAATGAACGGAGATCGTGACGCTAGCGGCCATTGGTAGGCCGCTAACGGTCCATGATGGGCCGCTAACGCAGCCCAAGTGCGTGTCGCTATCGCAGTTGGCGTGTGGATTCCAGGATTGCATAAAAGTAATAAAAATGAACGGAGATCGCGACGTTAGCTGCCATTGGTGGACCGCTAACGGTTATTGGTGGGCCGCTTACGCAGCCCAAGTGCGTGTCGCTAGCGCAGTTGGCGTGTGGATTCCAGGATTGCAAGAAAGTAATAAAAATGAACGGAGATCGCGACGTTAGCGGCCATTGGTGGGCCGCTAACGGTCATTGGTGAGCCGCTAACGCAGCAAAGTGAGTGTCGCTAGCGCAGTTGGCGTTGTGGATTCCAGGATTGCAAGAAAGTAATAAAAATGAACGGAGATCGCGACGCTAGCGGCCATTGGTGGGCCGTTAACGGTCATTGATGGGCCGCTAACGCAGCTCAAGTGCGTGTCGCTAGCGCAGTTGGCGTGTGGATTCCAGGATTGCATAAAAGTAATAAAAATGAACGGAGATCGCGACGCTAGCGGCCATTGGTGGGTCGCTAACGGTCATTGGTGGGCCGCTAACGAAAAATGAACGCCACGGGTGGGCCGCTAACGCAGCTCAAGTGCGTGTCGGTAGCGCAGTTGGCGTGTGGATTCCAGGATTGCATAAAAGTAATAAAAATGAACGGAGATCGCGACGCTAGCGGTCATTGGTGGGCCGCTAACGGTCATTGGTGGTTCGCTAACGCAGCCCAAGTGCGTGTCGCTAGCGCAGTTGGCGTGTGGATTCCAGGATTGCATAAAAGTAATAAAAATAACGCTAGTGGCCATTGATGGGCCGCTAACGGTCATTGATGGGCCGCTAACGCAGCCCAGGTGCGTGTCGCTAGCGCAGTTAGCGTGTGGATTCCAGGATTGCATAAAAGTAATAAAAATGAACGCGGGCGGCCATTGGTGGGCCGCTAACGGTCATTGGTGGGCCGCTAACGCAGCAAAGTGAGTGTAGCTAGCGCAGTTGGCGTGTGGACTCCAGGATTGCAAGAAAGTAATAAAAATTAACAAAGATCGTGACGTTAGCGGCCTTTGGTGGGCCGCTAACGGTTATTGGTGGGCCGCTAACGCAGCCCAAGTGCGTGTCGCTAGCGCAGTTGGTGTGTGGATTCCAGGATTTCAAGAAAGTAATAAAAATGATCGGAGATCGCGACGCTAGCGCCCATTGGTGGGCCGCTAACGGTCATTGGTGGGCCGCGAACGAAAAATGACCCACTTTGGCTGCCCGCTAACTAAAAATGAACGCTAGCGGCCATTGGTGGGCCGCTAACGGTCATTGGTGGGCAGCTAACGCAGCCCGAGTGCGTGTCGCTAGCGCAGTTGGCGTGTGGATTCCAGGATTGCAAGAAAGCAAAAAAAATGAACGAAGATCGCGACGCTAGCGGCCATTGGTGGGCCGCTAACGGTCATTGGTGAGCCGCTAACGCAGCAAAGTGAGTGTCGCTAGCGCAGTTGGCGTGTGGATTCCAGGATTGCAAGAAAGTAATAACAATGAACGGAGATCGCGACGCTAGCGGCCATTGGTGGGCCGCTAACGGTCATTGATGGGCCGCTAACGCAGCCCAAGTGCGTGTCGCTAGCGCAGTTGGCGTGTGGATTCCAGGATTGCAAGAAAGTAATAAAAATGATCGGAGATCGCGACGCTAGCGGCCATTGGTGGGCCGCTAACGGTCATTGGTGGGCCGCTAACGAAAAATGAACGCCATTGGTGGGCCGCTAACGAAAAATGACCCACTTTGGCTGCCCGCTAACTAAAAATGAACGCTAGCGGCCATTGGTGGGCCGCTAACGGTCATTGGTGGGCAGCTAACGCAGCCCGAGTGCGTGTCGCTAGCGCAGTTGGCGTGTGGATTCCAGGATTGCAAGAAAGCAAAAAAAATGAACGAAGATCGCGACGCTAGCGGCCATTGGTGGGCCGCTAACGGTCATTGATGGGCCGCTAACGCAGCCCAAGTGCGTGTCGCTAGCGCAGTTGGCGTGTGGATTCCAGGATTGCATAAAAGTAATAAAAATGAACGGAGATCGCGACGCTAGCGGCCATTGGTGGGCCGCTAACGGTCATTGGTGGGCCGCTAACGAAAAACGAACGCCATTGGTGGGCCGCTAACGAAAAATGACCCACTTTGGCTGCTCGCTAACGAAAAATGAACGCTAGCGGCCATTGGTGGGCCGCTAACGGTCATTGGTGGGCCGCTAACGCAGCAAAGTGAGTGTCGCTAGCGCAGTTGGCGTGTGGACTACAGGATTGCAAGAAAGTATTAAAAATTAACGAAGATCGCGACGCTAGCGGCCATTGGTGGGCCGCTAATGGTCATTGGTGGTTCGCTAACGCAGCCCAACTGCGTGTCGCTAGCGCAGTTAGCGTGTGGATTCCAGGATTGCATAAAAGTAATAAAAATGAACGCTGGCGGCCATTGGTGGGCCGCTAACTGTCATTGGTGGGCCGCTAACGCAGCTCAAGTGCGTGTCGCTAGCGCAGTTGGCGTGTGGATTCCAGGATTGCATAAAAGTAATAAAAATGAACGCTGGCGGCCATTGGTGGGCCGCTAACTGTCATTGGTGGGCCGCTAACGCAGCCCAGGTGCGTGTCGCTAGCGTAGTTGTCGTGTGGATTCCAGGATTGCATAAAAGTAATAAGAATGAACGGAGATCGCGACGCTAGCGGCCATTGGTGGGCCGCTAACGGTCATTGGTGGGCCGCTAACGAAAAATGAACGCCATTGGTGGGCCGCTAACGATAAATGACCCACTTTGGCTGCCCTCTAACGAAAAATGAACGCTAGCGGCCATTGGTGGGCCGCTAACGGTCATTGGTGGGCCGCTAACGCAGCAAAGTGAGTGTCGCTAGCGCAGTTGGCGTGAGGATTCCAGGATTGCAAGAAAGTATTGAAAATTAACGAAGATCGCGACGCTAGCGGCCATTGGTGGGCCGCTAACGGTCATTGGTGGTTCGCTAACGCAGCCCAAGTGCGTGTCGCTAGCGCAGTTAGCGTGTGGATTCCAGGATTGCATAAAAGTAATAAAAATGAACGCTGGCGGCCATTGGTGGGCCGCTAACTGTCATTGGTGGGCCGCTAACGCAGCCCAGGTGCGTGTCGCTAGCGTAGTTGTCGTGTGGATTCCAGGATTGCATAAAAGTAATAAGAACGAACGGAGATCGCGACGCTAGCGGCCATTGGTGGGCCGCTAACGGTCATTGGTGGGCTGCTAACGAAAAATGAACGCCATTGGTGGGCCGCTAACGAAAAATGACCCACTTTGGCTGCCCGCTAACGAAAAATGAACGCTAGCGGCCATTGGTGGGCCGCTAACGGTCATTGGTGGGCCGCTAACGCAGCAAAGTGAGTGTAGCTAGCGCAGTTGGCGTGTGGACTCCAGGATTGCAAGAAAGTAATAAAAATTAACAAAGATCGTGACGTTAGCGGCCATTGGTGGGCCGCTAACGGTTATTGGTGGGCCGCTAACGCAGCCCAAGTGCGTGTCGCTAGCGCAGTTGGTGTGTGGATTCCAGGATTTCAAGAAAGTAATAAAAATGATCGGAGATCGCGACGCTAGCAGCCATTGGTGGGCCGCTAACGGTCATTGGTGGGCCGCGAACGAAAAATGAACGCCATTGGTGGGCCGCTAACGAAAAATGACCCACTTTGGCTGCCCGCTAACTAAAAATGAACGCTAGCGGCCATTGGTGGGCCGCTAACGGTCATTGGTGGGCAGCTAACGCAGCCCGAGTGCGTGTCGCTAGCGCAGTTGGCGTGTGGATTCCAGGATTGCAAGAAAGCAAAAAAAATGAATGAAGATCGCGACGCTAGCGGCCATTGGTGGGCCGCTAACGGTCATTGGTGAGCCGCTAACGCAGCAAAGTGAGTGTCGCTAGCGCAGTTGGCGTGTGGATTCCAGGATTGCAAGAAAGTAATAACAATGAACGGAGATCGCGACGCTAGCGGCCATTGGTGGGCCGCTAACGGTCATTGATGGGCCGCTAACGCAGCCCAAGTGCGTGTCGCTAGCGCAGTTGGCGTGTGGATTCCAGGATTGCAAGAAAGCAAAAAAAATGAACGGAGATCGCGACGCTACCGGCCATTGGTGGGCCGCTAACGGTCATTGGTGGGCCGCTAACGAAAAAATGAACGCCATTGGTGGGCCGCTAACGAAAAATGACCCACTTTGGCTGCCCGCTAACGAAAAATGGACGCTAGCGGCCATTGGTGGGCCGCTAACGGTCATTGGTGGGCCGCTAACGCAGCAAAGTGAGTGTAGCTAGCGCAGTTGGCGTGTGGACTCCAGGATTGCAAGAAAGTAATAAAAATTAACAAAGATCGCGACGTTAGCGGCCATTGGTGGGCCGCTAACGGTTATTGGTGGGCCGCTAACGCAGCCCAAGTGCGTGTCGCTAGCGCAGTTGGTGTGTGGATTCCAGGATTGCAAGAAAGTAATAAAAATGATCGGAGATCGCGACGCTAGCGGCCATTGGTGGGCCGCTAACGGTCATTGGTGGGCCGCTAACGAAAAATGAACGCCATTGGTGGGCCGCTAACGAAAAATGACCCACTTTGGCTGCCCGATAACTAAAAATGAACGCTAGCGGCCATTGGTGGGCCGCTAACGGTCATTGGTGGGCAGCTAACGCAGCCCGAGTGCGTGTCGCTAGCGCAGTTGGCGTGTGGATTCCAGGATTGCAAGAAAGCAAAAAAAATGAACGAAGATCGCGACGCTAGCGGCCATTGGTGGGCCGCTAACGGTCATTGATGGGCTGCTAACGCAGCCCAAGTGCGTGTCGCTAGCGCAGTTGGCGTGTGGATTCCAGGATTGCATAAAAGTAATAAAAATGAACGGAGATCGCGACGCTAGCGGCCATTGGTGGGCCGCTAACGGTCATTGGTGGGCCGCTAACGAAAAACGAACGCCATTGGTGGGCCGCTAACGAAAAATGACCCACTTTGGCTGCTCGCTAACGAAAAATGAACGCTAGCGGCCATTGGTGGGCCGCTAACGGTCATTGGTGGGCCGCTAACGCAGCAAAGTGAGTGTCGCTAGCGCAGTTGGCGTGTGGATTCCAGGATTGCAAGAAAGTAATAAAAATGAACGGAGATCGCGACGCTAGCGGCCATTGGTGGGCCGCTAACGGTCATTGGTGGGCCGCTAACGAAAAATGAACGCCATTGGTGGGACGCTAACGAAAAATGGCGCACTTTTGCTGCCCGCTAACGAAAAATGAAAGCTAGTGGCAATTGGTGGGCTGCTAACGGTCATTGGTGGGCCGCTAACGCAGCAAAGTGAGTGTCGCTAGCGCAGTTGGCGTGTGGATTCCAGGATTGCAAGAAAGTATTAAAAATGAACGAAGATCGCGACGCTAGCGGCCATTGGTGGGCCGCTAACGGTCATTGGTGGTTCGCTAACGCAGCCCAAGTGCGTGTCGCTAGCGCAGTTAGCGTGTGGATTCCAGGATTGCATAAAAGTAATAAAAATGAACGCTGGCGGCCATTGGTGGGCCGCTAACGGTTATTGGTGGGCCGCTAACGCAGCCCAAGTGCGTGTCGCTAGCGCAGTTGGAGTGTGGATTCCAGGATTGCAAGAAAGTAATAAAAATAATCGGAGATCGCGACGCTAGCGGCCATTGGTGAGCCGCTAACGGTCATTGGTGAGCCGCTAACGCAGCCAAAGTGCGTGTCGCTAGCGAAGTTGGCGTGTGGATTCCAGGATTGCAAGAAAGTAATAAAAATGAACGGAGATCGCGACGCTAGTGGCCATTGGTGGGCCGCTAACGGTCATTGATGGGCCGCTAACGCAGCTCAAGTGCGTGTCGCTAGCGCAGTTGGCGTGTGGATCCCAGGATTGCATAAAAATAATGTAAATGAACGGATATCGCGACGCTAGCGGCCATTGGTGGGCCGCTAACGGTCATTGGTGAGCCGCTAACGCAGCCAAAGTGCGTGTCGCTAGCGCAGTTGGCGTGTGGATTACAGGATTGCAAGAAAGTAATAAAAATGAACGGAGATCGTGACGCTAGCGGCCATTGGTAGGCCGCTAACGGTCCATGATGGGCCGCTAACGCAGCCCAAGTGCGTGTCGCTATCGCAGTTGGCGTGTGGATTCCAGGATTGCATAAAAGTAATAAAAATGAACGGAGATCGCGACGTTAGCGGCCATTGGTGGGCCGCTAACGGTCATTGGTGAGCCGCTAACGCAGCAAAGTGAGTGTCGCTAGCGCAGTTGGCGTTGTGGATTCCAGGATTGCAAGAAAGTAATAAAAATGAACGGAGATCGCGACGCTAGCGGCCATTGGTGGCCCGTTAACGGTCATTGGTGGGCCGCTAACGCAGCAAAGTGAGTGTAGCTAGCGCAGTTGGCGTGTGGACTCCAGGATTGCAAGAAAGTAATAAAAATTAACAAAGATCGTGACGTTAGCGGCCTTTGGTGGGCCGCTAACGGTTATTGGTGGGCCGCTAACGCAGCCCAAGTGCGTGTCGCTAGCGCAGTTGGTGTGTGGATTCCAGGATTTCAAGAAAGTAATAAAAATGATCGGAGATCGCGACGCTAGCGGCCATTGGTGGGCCGCTAACGGTCATTGGTGGGCCGCGAACGAAAAATGACCCACTTTGGCTGCCCGCTAACTAAAAATGAACGCTAGCGGCCATTGGTGGGCCGCTAACGGTCATTGGTGGGCAGCTAACGCAGCCCGAGTGCGTGTCGCTAGCGCAGTTGGCGTGTGGATTCCAGGATTGCAAGAAAGCAAAAAAAATGAACGAAGATCGCGACGCTAGCGGCCATTGGTGGGCCGCTAACGGTCATTGGTGAGCCGCTAACGCAGCAAAGTGAGTGTCACTAGCGCAGTTGGCGTGTGGATTCCAGGATTGCAAGAAAGTAATAACAATGAACGGAGATCGCGACGCTAGCGGCCATTGGTGGGCCGCTAACGGTCATTGATGGGCCGCTAACGCAGCCCAAGTGCGTGTCGCTAGCGCAGTTGGCGTGTGGATTCCAGGATTGCAAGAAAGCAAAAAAAATGAACGGAGATCGCGACGCTAGCGGCCATTGGTGGGCCGCTAACGGTCATTGGTGGGCTGCTAACGAAAAATGAACGCCATTGGTGGGCCGCTAACGAAAAATGACCCACTTTGGCTGCCCGCTAACGAAAAATGGACGCTAGCGGCCATTGGTGGGCCGCTAACGGTCATTGGTGGGCCGCTAACGCAGCAAAGTGAGTGTAGCTAGCGCAGTTGGCGTGTGGACTCCAGGATTGCAAGAAAGTAATAAAAATTAACAAAGATCGCGACGTTAGCGGCCATTGGTGGGCCGCTAACGGTTATTGGTGGGCCGCTAACGCAGCCCAAGTGCGTGTCGCTAGCGCAGTTGGTGTGTGGATTCCAGGATTGCAAGAAAGTAATAAAAATGATCGGAGATCGCGACGCTAGCGGCCATTGGTGGGCCGCTAACGGTCATTGGTGGGCCGCTAACGAAAAATGAACGCCATTGGTGGGCCGCTAACGAAAAATGACCCACTTTGGCTGCCCGCTAACTAAAAATGAACGCTAGCGGCCATTGGTGGGCCGCTAACGGTCATTGGTGGGCAGCTAACGCAGCCCGAGTGCGTGTCGCTAGCGCAGTTGGCGTGTGGATTCCAGGATTGCAAGAAAGCAAAAAAAATGAACGAAGATCGCGACGCTAGCGGCCATTGGTGGGCCGCTAACGGTCATTGATGGGCCGCTAACGCAGCCCAAGTGCGTGTCGCTAGCGCAGTTGGCGTGTGGATTCCAGGATTGCATAAAAGTAATAAAAATGAACGGAGATCGCGACGCTAGCGGCCATTGGTGGGCCGCTAACGGTCATTGGTGGGCCGCTAACGCAGCAAAGTGAGTGTCGCTAGCGCAGTTGGCGTGTGGATTCCAGGATTGCAAGAAAGTAATAAAAATGAACGGAGATCGCGACGCTAGCGGCCATTGGTGGGCCGCTAACGGTCATTGGTGGGCCGCTAACGAAAAATGAACGCCATTGGTGGGACGCTAACGAAAAATGGCGCACTTTTGCTGCCCGCTAACGAAAAATGAAAGCTAGTGGCAATTGGTGGGCTGCTAACGGTCATTGGTGGGCCGCTAACGCAGCAAAGTGAGTGTCGCCTAGCGCAGTTGGCGTGTGGATTCCAGGATTGCAAGAAAGTATTAAAAATGAACGAAGATCGCGACGCTAGCGGCCATTGGTGGGCCGCTAACGGTTATTGGTGGGCCGCTAACGCAGCCCAAGTGCGTGTCGCTAGCGCAGTTGGAGTGTGGATTCCAGGATTGCAAGAAAGTAATAAAAATAATCGGAGATCGCGACGCTAGCGGCCATTGGTGAGCCGCTTACGGTCATTGGTGGGCAGGTAACGCAGCCCGAGTGCGTGTCGCTAGCGCAGTTGGCGTGTGGATTCCAGGATTGCAAAAAAGTAATAAAAATGAACGGAGATCGCGACGCTAGCGGCCATTGGTGGGCCGCTAACGGTCATTGGTGGGCCGCTAACGCAGCTCAAGTTCGTGTCGCTAGCGCAGTTGGCGTGTGGATTCCAGGATTGCATAAAAGTAAAGAAAATGAACGGAGATCGCGACGCTAGCGGCCATTGGTGGGCCGCTAACGGTCATTGGTGAGCCGCTAACGCAGCCAAAGTGCGTGTCGCTAGCGAAGTTGGCGTGTGGATTCCAGGATTGCAAGAAAGTAATAAAAATGAACGGAGATCGCGACGCTAGCGGCCATTGGTGGGCCGCTAACGGTCATTGATGGGCCGCTAACGCAGCTCAAGTGCGTGTCGCTAGCGCAATTGGCGTGTGGATCCCAGGATTGCATAAAATAAATGTAAATGAACGGATATCGCGACGCTAGCGGCCATTGGTGGGCCGCTAACGGTCATTGGTGAGCCGCTAACGCAGCCAAAGTGCGTGTCGCTAGCGCAGTTGGCGTGTGGATTACAGGATTGCAAGAAAGTAATAAAAATGAACGGAGATCGTGACGCTAGCGGCCATTGGTAGGCCGCTAACGGTCCATGATGGGCCGCTAACGCAGCCCAAGTGCGTGTCGCTAGCGCAGTTGGCGTGTGGATTCCAGGATTGCAAGAAAGTAATAAAAATGAACGGAGATCGCGACGTTAGCGACCATTGGTGGGCCGCTAACGGTCATTGGTGAGCCGCTAACGCCGCAAAGTGAGTGTCGCTAGCGCAGTTGGCGTTGTGGATTCCAGGATTGCAAGAAAGTAATAAAAATGAACGGAGATCGCGACGCTAGCGGCCATTGGTGGGCCGTTAACGGTCATTGATGGGCCGCTAACGCATCTCAAGTGCGTGTCGCTAGCGCAGTTGGCGTGTGGATTCCAGGATTGCATAAAAGTAATAAAAATGAACGGAGATCGCGACGCTAGCGGCCATTGGTGGGCCGCTAACGGTCATTGGTGGGCCGCTAACGAAAAATGAACGCCACGGGTGGGCCGCTAACGCAGCTCAAGTGCGTGTCGCTAGCGCAGTTGGCGTGTGGATTCCAGGATTGCATAAAAGTAATAAAAATGAACGGAGATCGCGACGCTAGCGGTCATTGGTGGGCCGCTAACGGTCATTGGTGGTTCGCTAACGCAGCCCAAGTGCGTGTCGCTAGCGCAGTTGGCGTGTGGATTCCAGGATTGCATAAAAGTAATAAAAATAACGCTAGCGGCCATTGATGGGCCGCTAACGGTCATTGATGGGCCGCTAACGCAGCCCAGGTGCGTGTCGCTAGCGCAGTTAGCGTGTGGATTCCAGGATTGCATAAAAGTAATAAAAATGAACGCTGGCGGCCATTGGTGAGCCGCTAACTGTCATTGGTGGGCCGCTAACGCAGCTCAAGTGCGTGTCGCTAGCGCAGTTGGCGTGTGGATCCCAGGATTGCATAAAAATAATGTAAATGAACGGATATCGCGACGCTAGCGGCCATTGGTGGGCCGCTAACGGTCATTGGTGAGCCGCTAACGCAGCCAAAGTGCGTGTCGCTAGCGCAGTTGGCGTGTGGATTACAGGATTGCAAGAAAGTAATAAAAATGAACGGAGATCGTGACGCTAGCGGCCATTGGTAGGCCGCTAACGGTCCATGATGGGCCGCTAACGCAGCCCAAGTGCGTGTCGCTATCGCAGTTGGCGTGTGGATCCCAGGATTGCATAAAAGTAATAAAAATGAACGGAGATCGCGACGTTAGCTGCCATTGGTGGGCCGCTAACGGTTATTGGTGGGCCGCTAACGCAGCCCAAGTGCGTGTCGCTAGCGCAGTTGGCGTGTGGATTCCAGGATTGCAAGAAAGTAATAAAAATGAACGGAGATCGCGACGTTAGCGGCCATTGGTGGGCCGCTAACGGTCATTGGTGAGCCGCTAACGCCGCAAAGTGAGTGTCGCTAGCGCAGTTGGCGTTGTGGATTCCAGGATTGCAAGAAAGTAATAAAAATGAACGGAGATCGCGACGCTAGCGGCCATTGGTGGGCCGTTAACGGTCATTGATGGGCCGCTAACGCAGCTCAAGTGCGTGTCGCTAGCGCAGTTGGCGTGTGGATTCCAGGATTGCATAAAAGTAATAAAAATGAACGGAGATCGCGACGCTAGCGGCCATTGGTGGGTCGCTAACGGTCATTGGTGGGCCGCTAACGAAAAATGAACGCCACGGGTGGGCCGCTAACGCAGCTCAAGTGCGTGTCGCTAGCGCAGTTGGCGTGTGGATTCCAGGATTGCATAAAAGTAATAAAAATGAACGGAGATCGCGACGCTAGCGGTCATTGGTGGGCCGCTAACGGTCATTGGTGGTTCGCTAACGCAGCCCAAGTGCGTGTCGCTAGCGCAGTTGGCGTGTGGATTCCAGGATTGCATAAAAGTAATAAAAATAACGCTAGCGGCCATTGATGGGCCGCTAACGGTCATTGATGGGCCGCTAACGCAGCCCAGGTGCGTGTCGCTAGCGCAGTTAGCGTGTGGATTCCAGGATTGCATAAAAGTAATAAAAATGAACGCGGGCGGCCATTGGTGGGCCGCTAACTGTCATTGGTGGGCCGCTAACGCAGCCCAGGTGCGTGTCGCTAGCGTAGTTGTCGTGTGGATTCCAGGATTCCATAAAAGTAATAAGAATGAACGGAGATCGCGACGCTAGCGGCCATTGGTGGGCCGCTAACGGTCATTGGTGGGCCGCTAACGAAAAATGAACGCCATTGGTGGGCCGCTAACAATAAATGACCCACTTTGGCTGCCCGCTAACGAAAAATGAACGCTAGCGGCCATTGGTGGGCCGCTAACGGTCATTGGTGGGCCGCTAACGCAGCAAAGTGAGTGTCGCTAGCGCAGTTGGCGTGTGGACTCCAGGATTGCAAGAAAGTAATAAAAATTAACAAAGATCGCGACGTTAGCGGTCATTGGTGGGCCGCTAACGGTTATTGGTGAGCCGCTAACGCAGCCCAAGTGCTTTTCGCTAGCGCAGTTGGAGTGTGGATTCCAGGATTGCAAGAAAGTAATAAAAATGATCGGAGATCGCGACGCTAGCGGCCATTGGTGAGCCGCTAACGGTCATTGGTGGGCAGGTAACGCAGCCCGAGTGCGTGTCGCTAGCGCAGTTGGCGTGTGGATTCCAGGATTGCAAGAAAGTAATAAAAATGAACGGAGATCGCGATGCTAGCGGCCATTGGTGGGCCGCTAACGGTCATTGGTGGGCCGCTAACGCAGCTCAAGTGCGTGTCGCTAGCGCAGTTGGCGTGTGGTGTCCAGGATTGCATAAAAGTAAAGAAAATGAACGGAGATTGCGACGCTAGCGGCCATTGGTGGACCGCTAACGGTCATTGGTGGGCCGCTAACGCAGCCAAAGTGCGTGTCGCTAGCGTAGTTGGCGTGTGGATTCCAGGATTGCAAGAAAGTAATAAAAATGAACGGAGATCGCGACGCTAGCGGCCATTGGTGGGCCGCTAACGGTCATTGGTGGGCCGCTAACGCAGCTCAAGTGCGTGTCGCTAGCGCAATTGGCGTGTGGATTCCAGGATTGCATAAAAATAAAGAAAATGAACGGAGATCGCGACGCTAGCGGCCATTGGTGGGCCGCTAACGGTCATTGGTGAGCCGCTAACGCAGCTAAAGTGCGTGTCGCTAGCGCAGTTGGCGTGTGGATTCCAGGATTGCAAGAAAGTAATAAAAATGAACGGAGATCGCGACGCTAGCGGCCATTGGTGGGCCGCTAACGGTCATTGGTGAGCCGCTAACGCAGCAAAGTGAGTGTCGCTAGCGCAGTTGGCGTGTGGATTCCAGGATTGCAAGAAAGTAATAAAAATTAACGGAGATCGCGACGCTAGCGGCCATTGGTGGGCCGCTAACGGTCATTGATGGGCCGCTAACGCAGCCCAAGTGCGTGTCGCTAGCGCAGTTGGCGTGTGGATTCCAGGATTGCATAAAAGTAATAAAAATGAACGGAGATCGCGACGCTAGCGGCCATTGGTGGGCCGCTAACGGTCATTGGTGGGCCGCTAACGCAGCTCAAGTGCGTGTCGCTAGCGCAGTTGGCATGTGGATTCCAGGATTGCATAAAAGTAATAAAAATGAACGGAGATCGCGACGCTAGCGGCCATTGGTGGGCCGCTAACGGTCATTGGTGGGCCGCTAACGAAAAATGAACGCCACGGGTGGGCCGCTAACGCAGCTCAAGTGCGTGTCGCTAGCGCAGTTGGCGTGTGGATTCCAGGATTGCATAAAAGTAATAAAAATGAACGGAGATCGCGACGCTAGCGGCCATTGGTGGGCCGCTAACGGTCATTGGTGGGCCGCTAACGAAAAATGAACGCCATTGGTGGGACGCTAACGAAAAATGGCGCACTTTTGCTGCCCGCTAACGAAAAATGAAAGCTAGTGGCAATTGGTGGGCTGCTAACGGTCATTGGTGGGCCGCTAACGCAGCAAAGTGAGTGTCGCCTAGCGCAGTTGGCGTGTGGATTCCAGGATTGCAAGAAAGTATTAAAAATGAACGAAGATCGCGACGCTAGCGGCCATTGGTGGGCCGCTAACGGTTATTGGTGGGCCGCTAACGCAGCCCAAGTGCGTGTCGCTAGCGCAGTTGGAGTGTGGATTCCAGGATTGCAAGAAAGTAATAAAAATAATCGGAGATCGCGACGCTAGCGGCCATTGGTGAGCCGCTAACGGTCATTGGTGGGCAGGTAACGCAGCCCGAGTGCGTGTCGCTAGCGCAGTTGGCGTGTGGATTCCAGGATTGCAAGAAAGTAATAAAAATGAACGGAGATCGCGACGCTAGCGGCCATTGGTGGGCCGCTAACGGTCATTGGTGGGCCGCTAACGCAGCTCAAGTTCGTGTCGCTAGCGCAGTTGGCGTGTGGATTCCAGGATTGCATAAAAGTAAAGAAAATGAACGGAGATCGCGACGCTAGCGGCCATTGGTGGGCCGCTAACGGTCATTGGTGAGCCGCTAACGCAGCCAAAGTGCGTGTCGCTAGCGAAGTTGGCGTGTGGATTCCAGGATTGCAAGAAAGTAATAAAAATGAACGGAGATCGCGACGCTAGCGGCCATTGGTGGGCCGCTAACGGTCATTGATGGGCCGCTAACGCAGCTCAAGTGCGTGTCGCTAGCGCAATTGGCGTGTGGATCCCAGGATTGCATAAAATAAATGTAAATGAACGGATATCGCGACGCTAGCGGCCATTGGTGGGCCGCTAACGGTCATTGGTGAGCCGCTAACGCAGCCAAAGTGCGTGTCGCTAGCGCAGTTGGCGTGTGGATTACAGGATTGCAAGAAAGTAATAAAAATGAACGGAGATCGTGACGCTAGCGGCCATTGGTAGGCCGCTAACGGTCCATGATGGGCCGCTAACGCAGCCCAAGTGCGTGTCGCTATCGCAGTTGGCGTGTGGATTCCAGGATTGCATAAAAGTAATAAAAATGAACGGAGATCGCGACGTTAGCGGCCATTGGTGGGCCGCTAACGGTTATTGGTGGGCCGCTAACGCAGCCCAAGTGCGTGTCGCTAGCGCAGTTGGCGTGTGGATTCCAGGATTGCAAGAAAGTAATAAAAATGAACGGAGATCGCGACGTTAGCGACCATTGGTGGGCCGCTAACGGTCATTGGTGAGCCGCTAACGCCGCAAAGTGAGTGTCGCTAGCGCAGTTGGCGTTGTGGATTCCAGGATTGCAAGAAAGTAATAAAAATGAACGGAGATCGCGACGCTAGCGGCCATTGGTGGGCCGTTAACGGTCATTGATGGGCCGCTAACGCATCTCAAGTGCGTGTCGCTAGCGCAGTTGGCGTGTGGATTCCAGGATTGCATAAAAGTAATAAAAATGAACGGAGATCGCGACGCTAGCGGCCATTGGTGGGCCGCTAACGGTCATTGGTGGGCCGCTAACGAAAAATGAACGCCACGGGTGGGCCGCTAACGCAGCTCAAGTGCGTGTCGCTAGCGCAGTTGGCGTGTGGATTCCAGGATTGCATAAAAGTAATAAAAATGAACGGAGATCGCGACGCTAGCGGTCATTGGTGGGCCGCTAACGGTCATTGGTGGTTCGCTAACGCAGCCCAAGTGCGTGTCGCTAGCGCAGTTGGCGTGTGGATTCCAGGATTGCATAAAAGTAATAAAAATAACGCTAGCGGCCATTGATGGGCCGCTAACGGTCATTGATGGGCCGCTAACGCAGCCCAGGTGCGTGTCGCTAGCGCAGTTAGCGTGTGGATTCCAGGATTGCATAAAAGTTATAAAAATGAACGCTGGCGGCCATTGGTGAGCCGCTAACTGTCATTGGTGGGCCGCTAACGCAGCTCAAGTGCGTGTCGCTAGCGCAGTTGGCGTGTGGATCCCAGGATTGCATAAAAATAATGTAAATGAACGGATATCGCGACGCTAGCGGCCATTGGTGGGCCGCTAACGGTCATTGGTGAGCCGCTAACGCAGCCAAAGTGCGTGTCGCTAGCGCAGTTGGCGTGTGG
Source organism: Malachius bipustulatus (assembly GCA_910589415.1). Classification (NCBI taxonomy): domain Eukaryota; kingdom Metazoa; phylum Arthropoda; class Insecta; order Coleoptera; family Melyridae; genus Malachius; species Malachius bipustulatus. The sequence continues at coordinate 59,509,615 of OU342632.1, forward strand.
ATTACAGGATTGCAAGAAAGTAATAAAAATGAACGGAGATCGTGACGCTAGCGGCCATTGGTAGGCCGCTAACGGTCCATGATGGGCCGCTAACGCAGCCCAAGTGCGTGTCGCTATCGCAGTTGGCGTGTGGATCCCAGGATTGCATAAAAGTAATAAAAATGAACGGAGATCGCGACGTTAGCTGCCATTGGTGGGCCGCTAACGGTTATTGGTGGGCCGCTAACGCAGCCCAAGTGCGTGTCGCTAGCGCAGTTGGCGTGTGGATTCCAGGATTGCAAGAAAGTAATAAAAATGAACGGAGATCGCGACGTTAGCGGCCATTGGTGGGCCGCTAACGGTCATTGGTGAGCCGCTAACGCAGCAAAGTGAGTGTCGCTAGCGCAGTTGGCGTTGTGGATTCCAGGATTGCAAGAAAGTAATAAAAATGAACGGAGATCGCGACGCTAGCGGCCATTGGTGGGCCGTTAACGGTCATTGATGGGCCGCTAACGCAGCTCAAGTGCGTGTCGCTAGCGCAGTTGGCGTGTGGATTCCAGGATTGCATAAAAGTAATAAAAATGAACGGAGATCGCGACGCTAGCGGCCATTGGTGGGTCGCTAACGGTCATTGGTGGGCCGCTAACGAAAAATGAACGCCACGGGTGGGCCGCTAACGCAGCTCAAGTGCGTGTCGCTAGCGCAGTTGGCGTGTGGATTCCAGGATTGCATAAAAGTAATAAAAATGAACGGAGATCGCGACGCTAGCGGTCATTGGTGGGCCGCTAACGGTCATTGGTGGTTCGCTAACGCAGCCCAAGTGCGTGTCGCTAGCGCAGTTGGCGTGTGGATTCCAGGATTGCATAAAAGTAATAAAAATAACGCTAGCGGCCATTGATGGGCCGCTAACGGTCATTGAAGGGCCGCTAACGCAGCCCAGGTGCGTGTCGCTAGCGCAGTTAGCGTGTGGATTCCAGGATTGCATAAAAGTAATAAAAATGAACGCGGGCGGCCATTGGTGGGCCGCTAACTGTCATTGGTGGGCCGCTAACGCAGCCCAGGTGCGTGTCGCTAGCGTAGTTGTCGTGTGGATTCCAGGATTCCATAAAAGTAATAAGAATGAACGGAGATCGCGACGCTAGCGGCCATTGGTGGGCCGCTAACGGTCATTGGTGGGCCGCTAACGAAAAATGAACGCCATTGGTGGGCCGCTAACGATAAATGACCCACTTTGGCTGCCCGCTAACGAAAAATGAACGCTAGCGGCCATTGGTGGGCCGCTAACGGTCATTGGTGGGCCGCTAACGCAGCAAAGTGAGTGTCGCTAGCGCAGTTGGCGTGTGGACTCCAGGATTGCAAGAAAGTAATAAAAATTAACAAAGATCGCGACGTTAGCGGTCATTGGTGGGCCGCTAACGGTTATTGGTGAGCCGCTAACGCAGCCCAAGTGCTTTTCGCTAGCGCAGTTGGAGTGTGGATTCCAGGATTGCAAGAAAGTAATAAAAATGATCGGAGATCGCGACGCTAGCGGCCATTGGTGAGCCGCTAACGGTCATTGGTGGGCAGGTAACGCAGCCCGAGTGCGTGTCGCTAGCGCAGTTGGCGTGTGGATTCCAGGATTGCAAGAAAGTAATAAAAATGAACGGAGATCGCGATGCTAGCGGCCATTGGTGGGCCGCTAACGGTCATTGGTGGGCCGCTAACGCAGCTCAAGTGCGTGTCGCTAGCGCAGTTGGCGTGTGGTGTCCAGGATTGCATAAAAGTAAAGAAAATGAACGGAGATTGCGACGCTAGCGGCCATTGGTGGGCCGCTAACGGTCATTGGTGAGCCGCTAACGCAGCCAAAGTGCGTGTCGCTAGCGTAGTTGGCGTGTGGATTCCAGGATTGCAAGAAAGTAATAAAAATGAACGGAGATCGCGACGCTAGCGGCCATTGGTGGGCCGCTAACGGTCATTGGTGGGCCGCTAACGCAGCTCAAGTGCGTGTCGCTAGCGCAATTGGCGTGTGGATTCCAGGATTGCATAAAAATAATGAAAATGAACGGAGATCGCGACGCTAGCGGCCATTGGTGGGCCGCTAACGGTCATTGGTGAGCCGCTAACGCAGCTAAAGTGCGTGTCGCTAGCGCAGTTGGCGTGTGGATTCCAGGATTGCAAGAAAGTAATAAAAATGAACGGAGATCGCGACGCTAGCGGCCATTGGTGGGCCGCTAACGGTCATTGGTGAGCCGCTAACGCAGCAAAGTGAGTGTCGCTAGCGCAGTTGGCGTGTGGATTCCAGGATTGCAAGAAAGTAATAAAAATTAACGGAGATCGCGACGCTAGCGGCCATTGGTGGGCCGCTAACGGTCATTGATGGGCCGCTAACGCAGCCCAAGTGCGTGTCGCTAGCGCAGTTGGCGTGTGGATTCCAGGATTGCATAAAAGTAATAAAAATGAACGGAGATCGCGACGCTAGCGGCCATTGGTGGGCCGCTAACGGTCATTGGTGGGCCGCTAACGAAAAATGAACGCCACGGGTGGGCCGCTAACGCAGCTCAAGTGCGTGTCGCTAGCGCAGTTGGCGTGTGGATTCCAGGATTGCATAAAAGTAATAAAAATGAACGCTGGCGGCCATTGGTGGGCCGCTAACGGTTATTGGTGGGCCGCTAACGCAGCCCAAGTGCGTGTCGCTAGCGCAGTTGGCGTGTGGATTCCAGGATTTGTAACACTTGTAAAATTATAATGACTGAAAAAAAAAGGAAGCATTATTTATGTGTTTGATTCTGTGATTTGTTTTATTTATGTTTTGTAATTGATATTAGAGTCAAGCTTAGGGTTTAGGACCATCCTGTATATCACCTCCTGGATAGTATAGCAATTGTTGTATTTTCTTTCTGTCTTGCTTTTCATTCAGTTTCTCTCTTGTTGGACAGTCCATGCTCACCTCCGTATTCAGATTTCTCTTTATCAGTGTTATCTGCAAGAGATAATGGGAATTAATAATTTTTATACTAATTGGATATATTCATTTTTTGGAGATTTTTCAATTCTCAGTAATTATTAACTAATTACTGCGGGCATAAGAAACCAGAGCAGCTAGTGTTGGCCTTGTGTAACAATTTGTTCAATTGTACCTTCGGGGATTTAGTAGGCCCACACGAGAATTGGTTCATCGGTTATCCTTGGTTGTTTTAAGGATAGTTTAAGGGAACCATTCCTGTACAGGGATAGAAAAGCTGTTGTTTGTGTCTTCTTACACCACCTAAAGTGCCTAAACAAAACTCCCTAGGAACTAGGGGTAAGTTCGATTGAGCAAAATCTCCATTACAGACCACTGTCTAATATTCTAATTTGTTCTTGTAGAGTTTTTGTTTTCCCTTTTCGTTGAATTTTGGGGAGCTGTCTTACCTCGTCTCGAGCTTCGGTGATACTACTCGGGACCGAACACCTGGTACCTGTCCAACCTCCTGGTATCGACCTCGTCTTCACAGAAGGGGCTACTCCTTGTCGGCCGATAGTTGGTCCGGGCCACATCAACTGCGCCCCAGGCCACCGCTTCCCTAGAAGTCTTGTTCGTAAGCGGTCCAGTCGTTCAAGGTAGGAACGTTCCAATTATTTAACCACCGTCAATTCTGTCACTGTACGACGTTAAAAACTATCCAGTCATACACGGACTACAGTCATTGGGGCCATACTAGCCTCGGGAAGAATTCCGACGTCAGTGATGAACTTGATTTTCCTAATGTTTGTTATTATTTATTAATTTATAAGTACTTACCGGTTATTCTATCATTTCAATTAGGCTGATATACCTAGGTAGGTAGATACCTACTCAATGTTGTAAACCATCGAGGTAGCGCTGCTCCGGAGGTATTAATAAACAACCGAATTTTATAGTATATAGTAGTTGTAATCATAGCGTTCATAGAGAATAAATTATCAAAATAGTGATAGGTAAATAAGGGAGAAATTTTATATCCTTTAACCTAATATAATAAAAGCTCTTGTTTTCTCTTCCTTGTTTTGTTTTTTTTTTTTGTTTGGCAGGACAGACGATATCGTGGCCTGCCGTAATCGGGGCTTTACCCTATATCACGTAAGAGTCTCTGAGCTCAAATTATTTTCTTTATTTGCATACTTAATTGTATGGTTTTAAGTGACGTAGGTGGAAAACCAAACGTTACATCTGGCGCCCAACGTGATAATTATTGCCCGTTTTTTTTTTTTCAAGTTTACTTTTTTTTCTCAAAAATTCGGTGGACTGGATAGTACCTACCTACTTGATATTTTTTTTTGGTTGATGATAAACTTATATTTCATCTGCTTTGTGATTACTATATTTTGTTTGGTGTCTGTATACTATAGGTATATTATATAGGTGTGTCTAGGTTACTAGTGATAGGTACCTCATTTTTTTTTTCTCTTTTTCTTTCCCTCTTCTAAGGAAGGGTGGGGGTATACAGGATTTTTTTTTTTAGATTTTGCTAATATATTAAATCCTAGAATCAAGGTAAAATTTATTGTAGTTTATGGGGAAGTGATAATAATAGTCCTGATAATTTAGTTTTTTTTTCCCCACGATTTTATCTGAAGAATTTGTGCTTGAATTGATAATGATTTAAATGCGAGTAATTAGGTTTAAATAAAGTTTGTTGTAAATATATCTTTATTTTGATTGGAATTTTGTGGGTGATTGTACATAGTGATAATAATATTATTTGATAATATATTTAATTAATAAATAAGTTAAATCCAGCGATAAATTAGGAAGATATTTAGAATAAAGATTAATTCTAACTGGGGAAATAAATTGCACTCCGATAAATAGATAATCTACCAATCCCTGTCATAAATATTTACTATAATTCAATAACTAGCAATTATTTACATATTTACATTATATACAAACTATTAACACGTTTAGTGTTGAGTTTTCTCGTTGGGATTTTATAACGTAACTTTTCGCTATGGAGGTAAATCGCTTGCTTGGTGATGAGTTGACATATGAACTGCTGGTAAGAGGTTGCGAATTAGGCGCTACCGTCGCTGAAAAACGAAATTTGCTTCGACAAGCGCTTCAGTCGGAAAAGAATGGAGTACCATTCACCTCCGAATACAAATGTGACTCAGGTGGTGAGCTTGATATTTGCTCGGCAAAACTTGATGATCTCACGGGGTGCATCCAGGACTTCGATAATGAGAACTTTGATAACGACTATCGTAGAATCAAATCCAGATTGCTTCACATAGAAGGTCGACTTAGACGAATAGCTACGACAACACCGGTAGAAGAAAGGAAGAAGAGTAATTTATTCATGTTTTGTAATGGATTATTTGAAGCTTTGGAGGATGCGTTGAAGATAGCTCAACTCGGGACAAATAAATCTTCGGAGAGGTCCATCTTAGATGAGCCTAATCTCTTATTACCCTCGATTGTATCTAGGTCCTCTGGGAACAGTGGCGCAACACCGAATAATACGTCTAGCCATTCGTTTCAGGAAGAGCCCCATCTTCCAGTAGCAGACTTAATCGATTTCGGTCTAGCTCCAGAGGTGAATGTTAGTTCAACTTGTGTGGCAACAGTCTCTCACGACAACCACCATGGACCTAATGTAGCACAAAGAGAGTCCTGTGTCCGAGGTGCAGAGCAGATATCTCGACAGCTGAATCGAATGCATTTTCCTTCAGGGGCGGAGAATGCGGATGGGTGCCAAACTAGACGCGTTTCCTTCTCTTCATATCCACAAGAGAATCCTGTTGTCGAGTTTCCACCCTCTGATCGTCTTCAGTCTTCGTCAATTTTTCTGGAACCATATTCAGGAAGAATAGGAGTTCGCCCAGGTGGAGCCCACATAACTTATCGCGACTTTTGGAAATGGAAGTTGACCTTCGATGGTAGTGGAAGTGTGACATCATTTCTGGAAGACCTCGAAGAAATGGCAGAGGCTCGAGGAGTTTCCCCGAAGGAATTATTCCTTGCCGCGTCGGAATTCCTGAAAGGAGATGCCCTGCTGTGGTATCGACCTAGGAAGTACGAGTTCCGAGACTGGATGGATTTTAAAAGGAAACTAAGAGATGCCTTCTTACCGCCGGACTACGAAGCTAACCTGCTGGAAGATATAAGGAGGAGGACACAGGGACCGGATGAGAAACTGGTATTGTTCGTCTCTCGCATGCAGGGCATGTTTGGCAAGTTGGCAAGTCCGCCTTCTGAGGAAGAGCAGGTTCACTTCATCCGAAGAAATTTGCTCCCGTACTTGCACACGGCCCTGGCGCTGCAAGAAATTCAGACTATAGACGAGTTGTTGAAGTTAGGCAGAGTCATTGAAGAATCGCGATGGAGGGCAAAACAGTACTGTCCTCCCACCACCAATGCCAATTTGCTGCAGGAGCCTAGCTTAGCTTACCACCCTCTCAACTCCAACCGCCCTAGGAAATTAGCGGCGATACAGAAGAATCCGTCAAATCCCGAGACCCAAGTTCGTAACGCCAATCTCATCTGCTGGCGATGCAAACAAACTGGACACATGAGATCTTCCTGTCCGCAAGCGTCGACCTTGACATGCTATCGGTGTGGGACTAAGGGATACACCGTTCAAAATTGTCCGACCTGCTCGGGAAACGCCGAGCGAAGTCATCAGTAAGCCGGCTGAATGACTGTGGATCTGCTAAACCGGCTAACCCCAACATTCATTGTATATTGGAATATGTGTTATCCCATGCTAAGGGAGACTGCCGCCCTTACGTGGAAGTTTCTGTTTTTGGCTGCAAAATGCTTGGTTTGTTGGACTCAGGTGCAACAACAACCTGCGTAGGACAGACTGGATATGATCTCCTTAGGAAGCTTGGTTTGAAACTTCAGCCCAGTTCGATCTCAGTTACAGTCGCCAATGGAGGCTCGTGCGCCAGTCTTGGCGTGATCAGTGCACCGATTCGTTTGTTGGACCAGGTTCACGTGATGGAAATGCTGGTAATACCTGAGCTACCGCAGACGTTGATTCTGGGAGCGGATTTTTGGGTTACCATGAATATTGTTCCTGATCTTCGAAACGACGTGTGGCATTTTGGTCGGGGAGAGATGAGCCCTTCCATTTGCGGAATTTTGGCTGAAGGACACCTAACACCTGTGCAGGAATCCGAGTTGACCAAGCTCTTAGAAGAAAAATTCCTCGAGATGGGAACCCATTTGGGTCACACTACCTTGGTCGAACATGAGATAGTGACGGATGCGAGACCTATTAAACAACGCTACTATCCCATGTCCCCGGTGAAGCAGAAGATAATTGATGAAGAGCTGACGAAGATGCTCGAGCTTGGTGTTGTGGAGCCTTCAAAGAGTCCATGGTCGTCACCATTGCTCTTAATACCCAAGAAGGATAACAGCTATAGGGTATGTGTCGATTATAGAGCATTGAACGCTGTCACGAAAAAGGACGCATATCCCATTCCTTATGTGTCAGCTATACTAGACCGCCTTAGAGGAGCAAAGTTTTTGAGTTCCATGGACATTCGGAGTGCCTATTGGCAGGTAGGAATGAAGGAGTCTAGTCGTGAATTTACCGCCTTCACAGTTCCTGGGAGGGGATTGTTCCAGTTCCGGCGAATGCCTTTCGGACTGACCAATGCCCCTGCCACCTGGTCTCGTCTTGTAGACACTGTTTTGGGTGCGGATCTAGAACCCCATGTGTTTGTTTATCTCGACGATGTCATAATCATCAGTCCAGATTTTAAAACCCACCTGGAAATCCTCGGCAAAGTTTTTGATCGCCTCACTGCCGCTGGACTCTCTCTCAAGCGGGAGAAGTGCAATTTTTGTAGACCCTCCCTGAAATATCTGGGGTATGTCGTCGACTCAACCGGTCTTAGAGTAGACCCCGAGAAAGTGGAAGCCATCTTAAATATACCAGTCCCGTCAACAGCACCCCAGGTACGTTCATTCCTAGGAGTTTGTGGATGGTATAGAAGGTTCATACCTGACTTCTCTACGGTTGTGGCACCGTTGACAAGACTCACCCAGAAGTCCGTGCCTTTCTTATGGACAAAGTTGTGTGAGGAGGCCTTCCGAAGAATCAAGGACTATTTAGTATCGGCCCCAATCTTGACTTGTCCTGATTTTGAACGACCATTTGTCCTACAGACAGATGCCTCAGCCTTTGGCCTTGGAGCCGTGCTGTCGCAGAACTTCGAGGATGGAGAGAGAGTGATCTGTTACCTATCCAGATCTCTGACGAAACCGGAAAGACGTTACACCACGACCGAACGTGAGTGTTTAGCTGTATTATGGGCCGTGGAAAAGCTTCGTCACTATTTGGAAGGAGTTCACTTCACCATTATCACCGATCATTTCTCTTTGGTGTGGCTCGACCGCCAAAAGGATCCAACAGGACGTCTGGCACGATGGGCTATACGACTCCAACCCTTCGACTACGCTATCGTGCATCGAAAAGGGAAGGACCATATTGTTCCGGACTTCCTATCGCGGAGCGTTCCTCAAGTTGAGTCCATTCACCTTCACGTAGGCTCTTTCGACACGGCTAAAGATCCTTGGTACCGAAGAATGGTCGAGAAGGTACAAGACAGTCCACGAAGGTATCCCCAGTTCCGAGTCGAAGGAGGAACACTCTACAAATACGTGAAGTCTCGACTACCAGAATTGGCCGTTGATGCAGAGAAATGGAAAGTTGTGGTGCCAAAGGACCACCGCAAGGACATTCTCCACACCTACCACGATGACGTAACTTCCGGTCATCTTGGATCATATAAGGTGTATTGGAAGCTGTACGAAAAGTACACTTGGCCGAAGATGCAGGCGGACGTTGCGAAGTATGTCCGCTCTTGTCAAGTCTGTGCGGCGAATAAGCCCGAACAAAAAGCACCTGCAGGCCTGATGGGAAGTAGACCGGTCGTCACGCAGCCATGGCAGACCATTAGTTTGGATTTTGTGGGCCCACTGCCAAGGTCAAGCAAAATGAACACCCATATGTTAGTGGTCAGTGACTATTTCAGTAAATATGTCCTCCTATTTCCGGTACGTTCCGCCACCTCCAAAGTGCTTTGCCGTTGTGTTGAAGAGGGTGTCTTCCTGGTTTATGGAGTCCCTAAAAACATTATTTGTGATAATGGAGTGCAAATGAAGAGTAGAGAGTTCCAGAAATTATGTAGTCAGTATCATGCGGATTTGATGTTTACCCCTCTGTATTATCCCAGAGCCAACCCGTGTGAAAGGGTCAATAAGACGGTGAAGACGATGATAGCCTGCTACGTTAAGGATAACCATCGGAAGTGGGATGACAATTTAGCGGCACTAGGTTGCGCTCTACGAACAGCTCGCAGCGAGGTTACGGGATACTCGCCGTTCTTTGTCAATTTTGGTCGGAACTATATCGGTGATGGCCAAGGGCATCAATCGGGGAGTGATACTGCTGAGACTCTCACCGTGGACTCGGAAGTGGAAAAGCGACGGGTAGGGTTTCAAAAGATGTATGAAGACATAGCGAAGCGTTTGAAAGCTGCAAATGAACGCTACCAGAAGACCTACAACCTACGCCGAAGACCTGTTCACTTTCAGCAAGGAGACCAGGTCTGGAGGAGGAGTAAGATACTCTCTGATGCCGCACAAGCCATCAACGCGAAGTTAGCTCCTAAATATCAAGGGCCGTTCACCGTCAAGGAGAAGGTGGGCCGTTGGACCTATGAATTGAGCGATGAGGATGGAAGATCAAAGGGAATTTGGAACGTGCAGGACTTGAAACCGTACATCACTAAAGAATTTGAACCAGGGTAAATTATCACCACCAACACTCGGGTCATCCCATTCTCCGGAAAATCTTCACCTGATGAAGTTTTTCCTCTGTCGAAGAGGAGGTGGGGTGTAACACTTGTAAAATTATAATGACTGAAAAAAAAAGGAAGCATTATTTATGTGTTTGATTCTGTGATTTGTTTTATTTATGTTTTGTAATTGATATTAGAGTCAAGCTTAGGGTTTAGGACCATCCTGTATATCACCTCCTGGATAGTATAGCAATTGTTGTATTTTCTTTCTGTCTTGCTTTTCATTCAGTTTCTCTCTTGTTGGACAGTCCATGCTCACCTCCGTATTCAGATTTCTCTTTATCAGTGTTATCTGCAAGAGATAATGGGAATTAATAATTTTTATACTAATTGGATATATTCATTTTTTGGAGATTTTTCAATTCTCAGTAATTATTAACTAATTACTGCGGGCATAAGAAACCAGAGCAGCTAGTGTTGGCCTTGTGTAACAATTTGTTCAATTGTACCTTCGGGGATTTAGTAGGCCCACACGAGAATTGGTTCATCGGTTATCCTTGGTTGTTTTAAGGATAGTTTAAGGGAACCATTCCTGTACAGGGATAGAAAAGCTGTTGTTTGTGTCTTCTTACACCACCTAAAGTGCCTAAACAAAACTCCCTAGGAACTAGGGGTAAGTTCGATTGAGCAAAATCTCCATTACAGACCACTGTCTAATATTCTAATTTGTTCTTGTAGAGTTTTTGTTTTCCCTTTTCGTTGAATTTTGGGGAGCTGTCTTACCTCGTCTCGAGCTTCGGTGATACTACTCGGGACCGAACACCTGGTACCTGTCCAACCTCCTGGTATCGACCTCGTCTTCACAGAAGGGGCTACTCCTTGTCGGCCGATAGTTGGTCCGGGCCACATCAACTGCGCCCCAGGCCACCGCTTCCCTAGAAGTCTTGTTCGTAAGCGGTCCAGTCGTTCAAGGTAGGAACGTTCCAATTATTTAACCACCGTCAATTCTGTCACTAAAAGTACGACGTTAAAAACTATCCAGTCATACACGGACTACAGTCATTGGGGCCATACTAGCCTCGGGAAGAATTCCGACGTCAGTGATGAACTTGATTTTCCTAATGTTTGTTATTATTTATTAATTTATAAGTACTTACCGGTTATTCTATCATTTCAATTAGGCTGATATACCTAGGTAGGTAGATACCTACTCAATGTTGTAAACCATCGAGGTAGCGCTGCTCCGGAGGTATTAATAAACAACCGAATTTTATAGTATATAGTAGTTGTAATCATAGCGTTCATAGAGAATAAATTATCAAAATAGTGATAGGTAAATAAGGGAGAAATTTTATATCCTTTAACCTAATATAATAAAAGCTCTTGTTTTCTCTTCCTTGTTTTGTTTTTTTTTTTTGTTTGGCAGGACAGACGATATCGTGGCCTGCCGTAATCGGGGCTTTACCCTATATCACGTAAGAGTCTCTGAGCTCAAATTATTTTCTTTATTTGCATACTTAATTGTATGGTTTTAAGTGACGTAGGTGGAAAACCAAACGTTACAGATTGCAAGAAAGTAATGAAAATGAACGGAGATCGCGACACTAGCGGCCATTGGTGGGCCGCTAACGGTCATTGGTGAGCCGCTAGCGCAGCAAAGTGAGTGTCGCTAGCGCAGTTGGCGTTGTGGATTCCAGGATTGCAAGAAAGTAATAAAAATGAACGGAGATCGCGACGCTAGCGGCCATTGGTGGGCCGCTAACGGTCATTGATGGGCCGCTAACGCAGCTCAAGTGCGTGTCGCTAGCGCAGTTGGCGTGTGGATTCCAGGATTGCATAAAAGTAATAAAAATGAACGGAGATCGCGACGCTAGCGGCCATTGGTGGGCCGCTAACGGTCATTGGTGGGCCGCTAACGAAAAATGAACGCCACGGGTGGGCCGCTAACGCAGCTCAAGTGCGTGTCGCTAGCGCAGTTGGCGTGTGGATTCCAGGATTGCATAAAAGTAATAAAAATGAACGGAGATCGCGACGCTAGCGGTCATTGGTGGGCCGCTAACGGTCATTGGTGGTTCGCTAACGCAGCCCAAGTGCGTGTCGCTAGCGCAGTTGGCGTGTGGATTCCAGGAATGCATAAAAGTAATAAAAATGAACGCTAGCGGCCATTGGTGGGCCGCTAACGGTCATTGATGGGCCGCTAACGCAGCCCAGGTGCGTGTCGCTAGCGCAGTTAGCGTGTGGATTCCAGAATTGCATAAAAGTAATAAAAATGACCGCTGGCGGCCATTGGTGGGCCGCTAACTGTCATTGGTGGGCCGCTAACGCAGCCCAGGTGCGTGTCGCTAGCGTAGTTGTCGTGTGGATTCCAGGATTGCATAAAAGTAATAAGAATGAAAGGAGATCGCGACGCTAGCGGCCATTGGTGGGCCGCTAACGGTCATTGGTGAGCCGCTAACGAAAAATGAACGCCGGTGGTGGGCCGCTAACGATAAATGACCCACTTTGGCTGCCCGCTAACGAAAAATGAACGCTAGCGGCCATTGGTGGGCCGCTAACGGTCATTGGTGGGCCGCTAACGCAGCAAAGTGAGTGTCGCTAGCGCAGTTGGCGTGTGGACTCCAGGATTGCAAGAAAGTAATAAAAATTAACGAAGATCGCGACGCTAGCGGCCATTGGTGGGCCGCTAATGGTCATTGGTGGTTCGCTAACGCAGCCCAACTGCGTGTCGCTAGCGCAGTTAGCGTGTGGATTCCAGGATTGCATAAAAGTAATAAAAATGAACGCTGGCGGCCATTGGTGGGCCGCTAACTGTCATTGGTGGGCCGCTAACGCAGCTCAAGTGCGTGTCGCTAGCGCAGTTGGCGTGTGGATTCCAGGATTGCATAAAAGTAATAAAAATGAACGCTGGCGGCCATTGGTGGGCCGCTAACGGTCATTGGTGGGCCGCTAACGAAAAATGAACGCCATTGGTGGGCCGCTAACGATAAATGACCCACTTTGGCTGCCCTCTAACGAAAAATGAACGCTAGCGGCCATTGGTGGGCCGCTAACGGTCATTGGTGGGCCGCTAACGCAGCAAAGTGAGTGTCGCTAGCGCAGTTGGCGTGAGGATTCCAGGATTGCAAGAAAGTATTGAAAATTAACGAAGATCGCGACGCTAGCGGCCATTGGTGGGCCGCTAACGGTCATTGGTGGTTCGCTAACGCAGCCCAAGTGCGTGTCGCTAGCGCAGTTAGCGTGTGGATTCCAGGATTGCATAAAAGTAATAAAAATGAACGCTGGCGGCCATTGGTGGGCCGCTAACTGTCATTGGTGGGCCGCTAACGCAGCCCAGGTGCGTGTCGCTAGCGTAGTTGTCGTGTGGATTCCAGGATTGCATAAAAGTAATAAGAACGAACGGAGATCGCGACGCTAGCGGCCATTGGTGGGCCGCTAACGGTCATTGGTGGGCTGCTAACGAAAAATGAACGCCATTGGTGGGCCGCTAACGAAAAATGACCCACTTTGGCTGCCCGCTAACGAAAAATGAACGCTAGCGGCCATTGGTGAGCCGCTAACGGTCATTGGTGGGCCGCTAACGCAGCAAAGTGAGTGTAGCTAGCGCAGTTGGCGTGTGGACTCCAGGATTGCAAGAAAGTAATAAAAATTAACAAAGATCGTGACGTTAGCGGCCATTGGTGGGCCGCTAACGGTTATTGGTGGGCCGCTAACGCAGCCCAAGTGCGTGTCGCTAGCGCAGTTGGTGTGTGGATTCCAGGATTTCAAGAAAGTAATAAAAATGATCGGAGATCGCGACGCTAGCGGCCATTGGTGGGCCGCTAACGGTCATTGGTGGGCCGCGAACGAAAAATGAACGCCATTGGTGGGCCGCTAACGAAAAATGACCCACTTTGGCTGCCCGCTAACTAAAAATGAACGCTAGCGGCCATTGGTGGGCCGCTAACGGTCATTGGTGGGCAGCTAACGCAGCCCGAGTGCGTGTCGCTAGCGCAGTTGGCGTGTGGATTCCAGGATTGCATAAAAGTAATAAGAATGAACGGAGATCGCGACGCTAGCGGCCATTGGTGGGCCGCTAACGGTCATTGGTGGGCCGCTAACGAAAAATGAACGCCATTGGTGGGCCGCTAACGATAAATGACCCACTTTGGCTGCCCTCTAACGAAAAATGAACGCTAGCGGCCATTGGTGGGCCGCTAACGGTCATTGGTGGGCCGCTAACGCAGCAAAGTGAGTGTCGCTAGCGCAGATGGCGTGAGGATTCCAGGATTGCAAGAAAGTATTGAAAATTAACGAAGATCGCGACGCTAGCGGCCATTGGTGGGCCGCTAACGGTCATTGGTGGTTCGCTAACGCAGCCCAAGTGCGTGTCGCTAGCGCAGTTAGCGTGTGGATTCCAGGATTGCATAAAAGTAATAAAAATGAACGCTGGCGGCCATTGGTGGGCCGCTAACTGTCATTGGTGGGCCGCTAACGCAGCCCAGGTGCGTGTCGCTAGCGTAGTTGTCGTGTGGATTCCAGGATTGCATAAAAGTAATAAGAACGAACGGAGATCGCGACGCTAGCGGCCATTGGTGGGCCGCTAACGGTCATTGGTGGGCTGCTAACGAAAAATGAACGCCATTGGTGGGCCGCTAACGAAAAATGACCCACTTTGGCTGCCCGCTAACGAAAAATGAACGCTAGCGGCCATTGGTGGGCCGCTAACGGTCATTGGTGGGCCGCTAACGCAGCAAAGTGAGTGTAGCTAGCGCAGTTGGCGTGTGGACTCCAGGATTGCAAGAAAGTAATAAAAATTAACAAAGATCGTGACGTTAGCGGCCATTGGTGGGCCGCTAACGGTTATTGGTGGGCCGCTAACGCAGCCCAAGTGCGTGTCGCTAGCGCAGTTGGTGTGTGGATTCCAGGATTTCAAGAAAGTAATAAAAATGATCGGAGATCGCGACGCTAGCGGCCATTGGTGAGCCGCTAACGGTCATTGGTGGGCAGGTAACGCAGCCCGAGTGCGTGTCGCTAGCGCAGTTGGCGTGTGGATTCCAGGATTGCAAGAAAGTAATAAAAATGATCGGGGATCGCGACGCTAGCGGCCATTGGTGAGCCGCTAACGGTCATTGGTGGGCAGGTAACGCAGCCCGAGTGCGTGTCGCTAGCGCAGTTGGCGTGTGGATTCCAGGATTGCATAAAAGTAATAAAAATGATCGGGGATCGCGACGCTAGCGGCCATTGGTGAGCCGCTAACGGTCATTGGTGGGCAGGTAACGCAGCCCGAGTGCGTGTCGCTAGCGCAGTTGGCGTGTGGATTCCAGGATTGCAAGAAAGTAATAAAAATGATCGGGGATCGCGACGCTAGCGGCCATTGGTGAGCCGCTAACGGTCATTGGTGGGCAGGTAACGCAGCCCGAGTGCGTGTCGCTAGCGCAGTTGGCGTGTGGATTCCAGGATTGCATAAAAGTAAAGAAAATGAACGGAGATCGCGACGCTAGCGGCCATTGGTGGGCCGCTAACGGTCATTGGTGAGCCGCTAACGCAGCCAAAGTGCGTGTCGCTAGCGAAGTTGGCGTGTGGATTCCAGGATTGCAAGAAAGTAATAAAAATGAACGGAGATCGCGACGCTAGCGGCCATTGGTGGGCCGCTAACGGTCATTGATGGGCCGCTAACGCAGCTCAAGTGCGTGTCGCTAGCGCAATTGGCGTGAGGATCCCAGGATTGCATAAAAATAATGTAAATGAACGGATATCGCGACGCTAGCGGCCATTGGTGGGCCGCCAACGGTCATTGGTGAGCCGCTAACGCAGCCAAAGTGCGTGTCGCTAGCGCAGTTGGCGTGTGGATTACAGGATTGCAAGAAAGTAATAAAAATGAACGGAGATCGTGACGCTAGCGGCCATTGGTAGGCCGCTAACGGTCCATGATGGGCCGCTAACGCAGCCCAAGTGCGTGTCGCTATCGCAGTTGGCGTGTGGATTCCAGGATTGCATAAAAGTAATAAAAATGAACGGAGATTGCGACGTTAGCGGCCATTGGTGGGCCGCTAACGGTTATTGGTGGGCAGCTAACGCAGCCCGAGTGCGTGTCGCTAGCGCAGTTGGCGTGTGGATTCCAGGATTGCAAGAAAGCAAAAAAAATGAACGAAGATCGCGACGCTAGCGGCCATTGGTGGGCCGCTAACGGTCATTGGTGAGCCGCTAACGCAGCAAAGTGAGTGTCGCTAGCGCAGTTGGCGTGTGGATTCCAGGATTGCAAGAAAGTAATAACAATGAACGGAGATCGCGACGCTAGCGGCCATTGGTGGGCCGCTAACGGTCATTGATGGGCCGCTAACGCAGCCCAAGTGCGTGTCGCTAGCGCAGTTGGCGTGTGGATTCCAGGATTGCAAGAAAGCAAAAAAAATGAACGGAGATCGCGACGCTAGCGGCCATTGGTGGGCCGCTAACGGTCATTGGTGGGCTGCTAACGAAAAATGAACGCCATTGGTGGGCCGCTAACGAAAAATGACCCACTTTGGCTGCCCGCTAACGAAAAATGGACGCTAGCGGCCATTGGTGGGCCGCTAACGGTCATTGGTGGGCAGCTAACGCAGCAAAGTGAGTGTAGCTAGCGCAGTTGGCGTGTGGACTCCAGGATTGCAAGAAAGTAATAAAAA
Organism: Malachius bipustulatus; assembly: GCA_910589415.1. NCBI lineage: Eukaryota > Metazoa > Arthropoda > Insecta > Coleoptera > Melyridae > Malachius > Malachius bipustulatus. The sequence continues at coordinate 59,525,991 of OU342632.1, forward strand.
TTAACAAAGATCGCGACGTTAGCGGCCATTGGTGGGCCGCTAACGGTTATTGGTGGGCCGCTAACGCAGCCCAAGTGCGTGTCGCTAGCGCAGTTGGTGTGTGGATTCCAGGATTGCAAGAAAGTAATAAAAATGATCGGAGATCGCGACGCTAGCGGCCATTGGTGGGCCGCTAACGGTCATTGGTGGGCCGCTAACGAAAAATGAACGCCATTGGTGGGCCGCTAACGAAAAATGACCCACTTTGGCTGCCCGCTAACTAAAAATGAACGCTAGCGGCCATTGGTGGGCCGCTAACGGTCATTGGTGGGCAGCTAACGCAGCCCGAGTGCGTGTCGCTAGCGCAGTTGGCGTGTGGATTCCAGGATTGCAAGAAAGCAAAAAAAATGAACGAAGATCGCGACGCTAGCGGCCATTGGTGGGCCGCTAACGGTCATTGATGGGCCGCTAACGCAGCCCAAGTGCGTGTCGCTAGCGCAGTTGGCGTGTGGATTCCAGGATTGCATAAAAGTAATAAAAATGAACGGAGATCGCGACGCTAGCGGCCATTGGTGGGCCGCTAACGGTCATTGGTGGGCCGCTAACGAAAAACGAACGCCATTGGTGGGCCGCTAACGAAAAATGACCCACTTTGGCTGCTCGCTAACGAAAAATGAACGCTAGCGGCCATTGGTGGGCCGCTAACGGTCATTGGTGGGCCGCTAACGCAGCAAAGTGAGTGTCGCTAGCGCAGTTGGCGTGTGGACTACAGGATTGCAAGAAAGTATTAAAAATTAACGAAGATCGCGACGCTAGCGGCCATTGGTGGGCCGCTAATGGTCATTGGTGGTTCGCTAACGCAGCCCAACTGCGTGTCGCTAGCGCAGTTAGCGTGTGGATTCCAGGATTGCATAAAAGTAATAAAAATGAACGCTGGCGGCCATTGGTGGGCCGCTAACTGTCATTGGTGGGCCGCTAACGCAGCTCAAGTGCGTGTCGCTAGCGCAGTTGGCGTGTGGATTCCAGGATTGCATAAAAGTAATAAAAATGAACGCTGGCGGCCATTGGTGGGCCGCTAACTGTCATTGGTGGGCCGCTAACGCAGCCCAGGTTCGTGTCGCTAGCGTAGTTGTCGTGTGGATTCCAGGATTGCATAAAAGTAATAAGAATGAACGGAGATCGCGACGCTAGCGGCCATTGGTGGGCCGCTAACGGTCATTGGTGGGCCGCTAACGAAAAATGAACGCCATTGGTGGGCCGCTAACGATAAATGACCCACTTTGGCTGCCCTCTAACGAAAAATGAACGCTAGCGGCCATTGGTGGGCCGCTAACGGTCATTGGTGGGCCGCTAACGCAGCAAAGTGAGTGTCGCTAGCGCAGTTGGCGTGAGGATTCCAGGATTGCAAGAAAGTATTGAAAATTAACGAAGATCGCGACGCTAGCGGCCATTGGTGGGCCGCTAACGGTCATTGGTGGTTCGCTAACGCAGCCCAAGTGCGTGTCGCTAGCGCAGTTAGCGTGTGGATTCCAGGATTGCATAAAAGTAATAAAAATGAACGCTGGCGGCCATTGGTGGGCCGCTAACTGTCATTGGTGGGCCGCTAACGCAGCCCAGGTGCGTGTCGCTAGCGTAGTTGTCGTGTGGATTCCAGGATTGCATAAAAGTAATAAGAACGAACGGAGATCGCGACGCTAGCGGCCATTGGTGGGCCGCTAACGGTCATTGGTGGGCTGCTAACGAAAAATGAACGCCATTGGTGGGCCGCTAACGAAAAATGACCCACTTTGGCTGCCCGCTAACGAAAAATGAACGCTAGCGGCCATTGGTGGGCCGCTAACGGTCATTGGTGGGCCGCTAACGCAGCAAAGTGAGTGTAGCTAGCGCAGTTGGCGTGTGGACTCCAGGATTGCAAGAAAGTAATAAAAATTAACAAAGATCGTGACGTTAGCGGCCATTGGTGGGCCGCTAACGGTTATTGGTGGGCCGCTAACGCAGCCCAAGTGCGTGTCGCTAGCGCAGTTGGTGTGTGGATTCCAGGATTTCAAGAAAGTAATAAAAATGATCGGAGATCGCGACGCTAGCGGCCATTGGTGGGCCGCTAACGGTCATTGGTGGGCCGCGAACGAAAAATGAACGCCATTGGTGGGCCGCTAACGAAAAATGACCCACTTTGGCTGCCCGCTAACTAAAAATGAACGCTAGCGGCCATTGGTGGGCCGCTAACGGTCATTGGTGGGCAGCTAACGCAGCCCGAGTGCGTGTCGCTAGCGCAGTTGGCGTGTGGATTCCAGGATTGCAAGAAAGCAAAAAAAATGAACGAAGATCGCGACGCTAGCGGCCATTGGTGAGCCGCTAACGGTCATTGGTGAGCCGCTAACGCAGCAAAGTGAGTGTCGCTAGCGCAGTTGGCGTGTGGATTCCAGGATTGCAAGAAAGTAATAACAATGAACGGAGATCGCGACGCTAGCGGCCATTGGTGGGCCGCTAACGGTCATTGATGGGCCGCTAACGCAGCCCAAGTGCGTGTCGCTAGCGCAGTTGGCGTGTGGATTCCAGGATTGCAAGAAAGCAAAAAAAATGAACGGAGATCGCGACGCTAGCGGCCATTGGTGGGCCGCTAACGGTCATTGGTGGGCCGCTAACGAAAAATGAACGCCATTGGTGGGCCGCTAACGAAAAATGACCCACTTTGGCTGCCCGCTAACGAAAAATGGACGCTAGCGGCCATTGGTGGGCCGCTAACGGTCATTGGTGGGCCGCTAACGCAGCAAAGTGAGTGTAGCTAGCGCAGTTGGCGTGTGGACTCCAGGATTGCAAGAAAGTAATAAAAATTAACAAAGATCGCGACGTTAGCGGCCATTGGTGGGCCGCTAACGGTTATTGGTGGGCCGCTAACGCAGCCCAAGTGCGTGTCGCTAGCGCAGTTGGTGTGTGGATTCCAGGATTGCAAGAAAGTAATAAAAATGATCGGAGATCGCGACGCTAGCGGCCATTGGTGGGCCGCTAACGGTCATTGGTGGGCCGCTAACGAAAAATGAACGCCATTGGTGGGCCGCTAACGAAAAATGACCCACTTTGGCTGCCCGCTAACTAAAAATGAACGCTAGCGGCCATTGGCGGGCCGCTAACGGTCATTGGTGGGCAGCTAACGCAGCCCGAGTGCGTGTCGCTAGCGCAGTTGGCGTGTGGATTCCAGGATTGCAAGAAAGCAAAAAAAATGAACGAAGATCGCGACGCTAGCGGCCATTGGTGGGCCGCTAACGGTCATTGATGGGCTGCTAACGCAGCCCAAGTGCGTGTCGCTAGCGCAGTTGGCGTGTGGATTCCAGGATTGCATAAAAGTAATAAAAATGAACGGAGATCGCGACGCTAGCGGCCATTGGTGGGCCGCTAACGGTCATTGGTGGGCCGCTAACGAAAAACGAACGCCATTGGTGGGCCGCTAACGAAAAATGACCCACTTTGGCTGCTCGCTAACGAAAAATGAACGCTAGCGGCCATTGGTGGGCCGCTAACGGTCATTGGTGGACCGCTAACGCAGCAAAGTGAGTGTCGCTAGCGCAGTTGGCGTGTGGATTCCAGGATTGCAAGAAAGTAATAAAAATGAACGGAGATCGCGACGCTAGCGGCCATTGGTGGGCCGCTAACGGTCATTGGTGGGCCGCTAACGAAAAATGAACGCCATTGGTGGGACGCTAACGAAAAATGGCGCACTTTTGCTGCCCGCTAACGAAAAATGAAAGCTAGTGGCAATTGGTGGGCTGCTAACGGTCATTGGTGGGCCGCTAACGCAGCAAAGTGAGTGTCGCTAGCGCAGTTGGCGTGTGGATTCCAGGATTGCAAGAAAGTATTAAAAATGAACGAAGATCGCGACGCTAGCGGCCATTGGTGGGCCGCTAACGGTCATTGGTGGTTCGCTAACGCAGCCCAAGTGCGTGTCGCTAGCGCAGTTAGCGTGTGGATTCCAGGATTGCATAAAAGTAATAAAAATGAACGCTGGCGGCCATTGGTGGGCCGCTAACGGTTATTGGTGGGCCGCTAACGCAGCCCAAGTGCGTGTCGCTAGCGCAGTTGGAGTGTGCATTCCAGGATTGCAAGAAAGTAATAAAAATAATCGGAGATCGCGACGCTAGCGGCCATTGGTGAGCCGCTAACGGTCATTGGTGGGCAGGTAACGCAGCCCGAGTGCGTGTCGCTAGCGCAGTTGGCGTGTGGATTCCAGGATTGCAAGAAAGTAATAAAAATAATCGGAGATCGCGACGCTAGCGGCCATTGGTGAGCCGCTAACGGTCATTGGTGGGCCGCTAACGCAGCTCAAGTTCGTGTCGCTAGCGCAGTTGGCGTGTGGATTCCAGGATTGCAAGAAAGTAATAAAAATAATCGGAGATCGCGACGCTAGCGGCCATTGGTGAGCCGCTAACGGTCATTGGTGGGCCGCTAACGCAGCTCAAGTTCGTGTCGCTAGCGCAGTTGGCGTGTGGATTCCAGGATTGCATAAAAGTAAAGAAAATGAACGGAGATCGCGACGCTAGCGGCCATTGGTGGGCCGCTAACGGTCATTGGTGAGCCGCTAACGCAGCCAAAGTGCGTGTCGCTAGCGAAGTTGGCGTGTGGATTCCAGGATTGCAAGAAAGTAATAAAAATGAACGGAGATCGCGACGCTAGTGGCCATTGGTGGGCCGCTAACGGTCATTGATGGGCCGCTAACGCAGCCCAAGTGCGTGTCGCTAGCGCAGTTGGAGTGTGCATTCCAGGATTGCAAGAAAGTAATAAAAATAATCGGAGATCGCGACGCTAGCGGCCATTGGTGAGCCGCTAACGGTCATTGGTGGGCCGCTAACGCAGCTCAAGTTCGTGTCGCTAGCGCAGTTGGCGTGTGGATTCCAGGATTGCATAAAAGTAAAGAAAATGAACGGAGATCGCGACGCTAGCGGCCATTGGTGGGCCGCTAACGGTCATTGGTGAGCCGCTAACGCAGCCAAAGTGCGTGTCGCTAGCGAAGTTGGCGTGTGGATTCCAGGATTGCAAGAAAGTAATAAAAATGAACGGAGATCGCGACGCTAGTGGCCATTGGTGGGCCGCTAACGGTCATTGATGGGCCGCTAACGCAGCTCAAGTGCGTGTCGCTAGCGCAGTTGGCGTGTGGATCCCAGGATTGCATAAAAATAATGTAAATGAACGGATATCGCGACGCTAGCGGCCATTGGTGGGCCGCTAACGGTCATTGGTGAGCCGCTAACGCAGCCAAAGTGCGTGTCGCTAGCGCAGTTGGCGTGTGGATTACAGGATTGCAAGAAAGTAATAAAAATGAACGGAGATCGTGACGCTAGCGGCCATTGGTAGGCCGCTAACGGTCCATGATGGGCCGCTAACGCAGCCCAAGTGCGTGTCGCTATCGCAGTTGGCGTGTGGATTCCAGGATTGCATAAAAGTAATAAAAATGAACGGAGATCGCGACGTTAGCGGCCATTGGTGGGCCGCTAACGGTTATTGGTGGGCCGCTAACGCAGCCCAAGTGCGTGTCGCTAGCGCAGTTGGCGTGTGGATTCCAGGATTGCAAGAAAGTAATAAAAATGAACGGAGATCGCGACGTTAGCGGCCATTGGTGGGCCGCTAACGGTCATTGGTGAGCCGCTAACGCAGCAAAGTGAGTGTCGCTAGCGCAGTTGGCGTTGTGGATTCCAGGATTGCAAGAAAGTAATAAAAATGAACGGAGATCGCGACGCTAGCGGCCATTGGTGGGCCGTTAACGGTCATTGGTGGGCCGCTAACGCAGCAAAGTGAGTGTAGCTAGCGCAGTTGGCGTGTGGACTCCAGGATTGCAAGAAAGTAATAAAAATTAACAAAGATCGTGACGTTAGCGGCCTTTGGTGGGCCGCTAACGGTTATTGGTGGGCCGCTAACGCAGCCCAAGTGCGTGTCGCTAGCGCAGTTGGTGTGTGGATTCCAGGATTTCAAGAAAGTAATAAAAATGATCGGAGATCGCGACGCTAGCGGCCATTGGTGGGCCGCTAACGGTCATTGGTGGGCCGCGAACGAAAAATGACCCACTTTGGCTGCCCGCTAACTAAAAATGAACGCTAGCGGCCATTGATGGGCCGCTAACGGTCATTGGTGGGCAGCTAACGCAGCCCGAGTGCGTGTCGCTAGCGCAGTTGGCGTGTGGATTCCAGGATTGCAAGAAAGCAAAAAAAATGAACGAAGATCGCGACGCTAGCGGCCATTGGTGGGCCGCTAACGGTCATTGGTGAGCCGCTAACGCAGCAAAGTGAGTGTCGCTAGCGCAGTTGGCGTGTGGATTCCAGGATTGCAAGAAAGCAAAAAAAATGAACGGAGATCGCGACGCTAGCGGCCATTGGTGGGCCGCTAACGGTCATTGGTGGGCTGCTAACGAAAAATGAACGCCATTGGTGAGCCGCTAACGAAAAATGACCCACTTTGGCTGCCCGCTAACGAAAAATGGACGCTAGCGGCCATTGGTGGGCCGCTAACGGTCATTGGTGGGCCGCTAACGCAGCAAAGTGAGTGTAGCTAGCGCAGTTGGCGTGTGGACTCCAGGATTGCAAGAAAGTAATAAAAATTAACAAAGATCGCGACGTTAGCGGCCATTGGTGGGCCGCTAACGGTTATTGGTGGGCCGCTAACGCAGCCCAAGTGCGTGTCGCTAGCGCAGTTGGTGTGTGGATTCCAGGATTGCAAGAAAGTAATAAAAATGATCGGAGATCGCGACGCTAGCGGCCATTGGTGGGCCGCTAACGGTCATTGGTGGGCCGCTAACGAAAAATGAACGCCATTGGTGGGCCGCTAACGAAAAATGACCCACTTTGGCTGCCCGCTAACTAAAAATGAACGCTAGCGGCCATTGGTGGGCCGCTAACGGTCATTGGTGGGCAGCTAACGCAGCCCGAGTGCGTGTCGCTAGCGCAGTTGGCGTGTGGATTCCAGGATTGCAAGAAAGCAAAAAAAATGAACGAAGATCGCGACGCTAGCGGCCATTGGTGGGCCGCTAACGGTCATTGATGGGCCGCTAACGCAGCCCAAGTGAGTGTCGCTAGCGCAGTTGGCGTGTGGATTCCAGGATTGCATAAAAGTAATAAAAATGAACGGAGATCGCGACGCTAGCGGCCATTGGTGGGCCGCTAACGGTCATTGGTGGGCCGCTAACGAAAAACGAACGCCATTGGTGGGCCGCTAACGAAAAATGACCCACTTTGGCTGCTCGCTAACGAAAAATGAACGCTAGCGGCCATTGGTGGGCCGCTAACGGTCATTGGTGGGCCGCTAACGCAGCAAAGTGAGTGTCGCTAGCGCAGTTGGCGTGTGGATTCCAGGATTGCAAGAAAGTAATAAAAATGAACGGAGATCGCGACGCTAGCGGCCATTGGTGGGCCGCTAACGGTCATTGGTGGGCCGCTAACGAAAAATGAACGCCATTGGTGGGACGCTAACGAAAAATGGCGCACTTTTGCTGCCCGCTAACGAAAAATGAAAGCTAGTGGCAATTGGTGGGCTGCTAACGGTCATTGGTGGGCCGCTAACGCAGCAAAGTGAGTGTCGCCTAGCGCAGTTGGCGTGTGGATTCCAGGATTGCAAGAAAGTATTAAAAATGAACGAAGATCGCGACGCTAGCGGCCATTGGTGGGCCGCTGACGGTCATTGGTGGTTCGCTAACGCAGCCCAAGTGCGTGTCGCTAGCGCAGTTAGCGTGTGGATTCCAGGATTGCATAAAAGTAATAAAAATGAACGCTGGCGGCCATTGGTGGGCCGCTAACGGTTATTGGTGGGCCGCTAACGCAGCCCAAGTGCGTGTCGCTAGCGCAGTTGGAGTGTGGATTCCAGGATTGCAAGAAAGTAATAAAAATGAACGGAGATCGCGACGCTAGTGGCCATTGGTGGGCCGCTAACGGTCATTGATGGGCCGCTAACGCAGCTCAAGTGCGTGTCGCTAGCACAGTTGGCGTGTGGATCCCAGGATTGCATAAAAATAATGTAAATGAACGGATATCGCGACGCTAGCGGCCATTGGTGGGCCGCTAACGGTCATTGGTGAGCCGCTAACGCAGCCAAAGTGCGTGTCGCTAGCGCAGTTGGCGTGTGGATTACAGGATTGCAAGAAAGTAATAAAAATGAACGGAGATCGTGACGCTAGCGGCCATTGGTAGGCCGCTAACGGTCCATGATGGGCCGCTAACGCAGCCCAAGTGCGTGTCGCTATCGCAGTTGGCGTGTGGATTCCAGGATTGCATAAAAGTAATAAAAATGAACGGAGATCGCGACGTTAGCGGCCATTGGTGGGCCGCTAACGGTTATTGGTGGGCCGCTAACGCAGCCCAAGTGCGTGTCGCTAGCGCAGTTGGCGTGTGGATTCCAGGATTGCAAGAAAGTAATAAAAATGAACGGAGATCGCGACGTTAGCGGCCATTGGTGGGCCGCTAACGGTCATTGGTGAGCCGCTAACGCAGCAAAGTGAGTGTCGCTAGCGCAGTTGGCGTTGTGGATTCCAGGATTGCAAGAAAGTAATAAAAATGAACGGAGATCGCGACGCTAGCGGCCATTGGTGGGCCGTTAACGGTCATTGGTGGGCCGCTAACGCAGCAAAGTGAGTGTAGCTAGCGCAGTTGGCGTGTGGACTCCAGGATTGCAAGAAAGTAATAAAAATTAACAAAGATCGTGACGTTAGCGGCCTTTGGTGGGCCGCTAACGGTTATTGGTGGGCCGCTAACGCAGCCCAAGTGCGTGTCGCTAGCGCAGTTGGTGTGTGGATTCCAGGATTTCAAGAAAGTAATAAAAATGATCGGAGATCGCGACGCTAGCGGCCATTGGTGGGCCGCTAACGGTCATTGGTGGGCCGCGAACGAAAAATGACCCACTTTGGCTGCCCGCTAACTAAAAATGAACGCTAGCGGCCATTGGTGGGCCGCTAACGGTCATTGGTGGGCAGCTAACGCAGCCCGAGTGCGTGTCGCTAGCGCAGTTGGCGTGTGGATTCCAGGATTGCAAGAAAGCAAAAAAAATGAACGAAGATCGCGACGCTAGCGGCCATTGGTGGGCCGCTAACGGTCATTGGTGAGCCGCTAACGCAGCAAAGTGAGTGTCGCTAGCGCAGTTGGCGTGTGGATTCCAGGATTGCAAGAAAGTAATAACAATGAACGGAGATCGCGACGCTAGCGGCCATTGGTGGGCCGCTAACGGTCATTGATGGGCCGCTAACGCAGCCCAAGTGCGTGTCGCTAGCGCAGTTGGCGTGTGGATTCCAGGATTGCAAGAAAGCAAAAAAAATGAACGGAGATCGCGACGCTAGCGGCCATTGGTGGGCCGCTAACGGTCATTGGTGGGCTGCTAACGAAAAATGAACGCCATTGGTGGGCCGCTAACGAAAAATGACCCACTTTGGCTGCCCGCTAACGAAAAATGGACGCTAGCGGCCATTGGTGGGCCGCTAACGGTCATTGGTGGGCAGCTAACGCAGCAAAGTGAGTGTAGCTAGCGCAGTTGGCGTGTGGACTCCAGGATTGCAAGAAAGTAATAAAAATTAACAAAGATCGCGACGTTAGCGGCCATTGGTGGGCCGCTAACGGTTATTGGTGGGCCGCTAACGCAGCCCAAGTGCGTGTCGCTAGCGCAGTTGGTGTGTGGATTCCAGGATTGCAAGAAAGTAATAAAAATGATCGGAGATCGCGACGCTAGCGGCCATTGGTGGGCCGCTAACGGTCATTGGTGGTTCGCTAACGCAGCCCAAGTGCGTGTCGCTAGCGCAGTTAGCGTGTGGATTCCAGGATTGCATAAAAGTAATAAAAATGAACGCTGGCGGCCATTGGTGGGCCGCTAACGGTTATTGGTGGGCCGCTAACGCAGCCCAAGTGCGTGTCGCTAGCGCAGTTGGAGTGTGCATTCCAGGATTGCAAGAAAGTAATAAAAATAATCGGAGATCGCGACGCTAGCGGCCATTGGTGAGCCGCTAACGGTCATTGGTGGGCAGGTAACGCAGCCCGAGTGCGTGTCGCTAGCGCAGTTGGCGTGTGGATTCCAGGATTGCAAGAAAGTAATAAAAATAATCGGAGATCGCGACGCTAGCGGCCATTGGTGAGCCGCTAACGGTCATTGGTGGGCCGCTAACGCAGCTCAAGTTCGTGTCGCTAGCGCAGTTGGCGTGTGGATTCCAGGATTGCAAGAAAGTAATAAAAATAATCGGAGATCGCGACGCTAGCGGCCATTGGTGAGCCGCTAACGGTCATTGGTGGGCCGCTAACGCAGCTCAAGTTCGTGTCGCTAGCGCAGTTGGCGTGTGGATTCCAGGATTGCATAAAAGTAAAGAAAATGAACGGAGATCGCGACGCTAGCGGCCATTGGTGGGCCGCTAACGGTCATTGGTGAGCCGCTAACGCAGCCAAAGTGCGTGTCGCTAGCGAAGTTGGCGTGTGGATTCCAGGATTGCAAGAAAGTAATAAAAATGAACGGAGATCGCGACGCTAGTGGCCATTGGTGGGCCGCTAACGGTCATTGATGGGCCGCTAACGCAGCCCAAGTGCGTGTCGCTAGCGCAGTTGGAGTGTGCATTCCAGGATTGCAAGAAAGTAATAAAAATAATCGGAGATCGCGACGCTAGCGGCCATTGGTGAGCCGCTAACGGTCATTGGTGGGCCGCTAACGCAGCTCAAGTTCGTGTCGCTAGCGCAGTTGGCGTGTGGATTCCAGGATTGCATAAAAGTAAAGAAAATGAACGGAGATCGCGACGCTAGCGGCCATTGGTGGGCCGCTAACGGTCATTGGTGAGCCGCTAACGCAGCCAAAGTGCGTGTCGCTAGCGAAGTTGGCGTGTGGATTCCAGGATTGCAAGAAAGTAATAAAAATGAACGGAGATCGCGACGCTAGTGGCCATTGGTGGGCCGCTAACGGTCATTGATGGGCCGCTAACGCAGCTCAAGTGCGTGTCGCTAGCGCAGTTGGCGTGTGGATCCCAGGATTGCATAAAAATAATGTAAATGAACGGATATCGCGACGCTAGCGGCCATTGGTGGGCCGCTAACGGTCATTGGTGAGCCGCTAACGCAGCCAAAGTGCGTGTCGCTAGCGCAGTTGGCGTGTGGATTACAGGATTGCAAGAAAGTAATAAAAATGAACGGAGATCGTGACGCTAGCGGCCATTGGTAGGCCGCTAACGGTCCATGATGGGCCGCTAACGCAGCCCAAGTGCGTGTCGCTATCGCAGTTGGCGTGTGGATTCCAGGATTGCATAAAAGTAATAAAAATGAACGGAGATCGCGACGTTAGCGGCCATTGGTGGGCCGCTAACGGTTATTGGTGGGCCGCTAACGCAGCCCAAGTGCGTGTCGCTAGCGCAGTTGGCGTGTGGATTCCAGGATTGCAAGAAAGTAATAAAAATGAACGGAGATCGCGACGTTAGCGGCCATTGGTGGGCCGCTAACGGTCATTGGTGAGCCGCTAACGCAGCAAAGTGAGTGTCGCTAGCGCAGTTGGCGTTGTGGATTCCAGGATTGCAAGAAAGTAAAAATGAACGGAGATCGCGACGCTAGCGGCCATTGGTGGGCCGCTAACGGTCATTGGTGGGCCGCTAACGCAGCAAAGTGAGTGTAGCTAGCGCAGTTGGCGTGTGGACTCCAGGATTGCAAGAAAGTAATAAAAATTAACAAAGATCGTGACGTTAGCGGCCTTTGGTGGGCCGCTAACGGTTATTGGTGGGCCGCTAACGCAGCCCCAAGTGCGTGTCGCTAGCGCAGTTTGTGTGTGTGGATTCCAGGATTTCAAGAAAGTAATAAAAATGATCGGAGATCGCGACGCTAGCGGCCATTGGTGGGCCGCTAACGGTCATTGGTGGGCCGCGAACGAAAAATGACCCACTTTGGCTGCCCGCTAACTAAAAATGAACGCTAGCGGCCATTGATGGGCCGCTAACGGTCATTGGTGGGCAGCTAACGCAGCCCGAGTGCGTGTCGCTAGCGCAGTTGGCGTGTGGATTCCAGGATTGCAAGAAAGCAAAAAAAAATGAACGAAGATCGCGACGCTAGCGGCCATTGGTGGGCCGCTAACGGTCATTGGTGAGCCGCTAACGCAGCAAAGTGAGTGTCGCTAGCGCAGTTGGCGTGTGGATTCCAGGATTGCAAGAAAGTAATAACAATGAACGGAGATCGCGACGCTAGCGGCCATTGGTGGGCCCGCTAACGGTCATTGATGGGCCGCTAACGCAGCCCAAGTGCGTGTCGCTAGCGCAGTTGGCGTGTGGATTCCAGGATTGCAAGAAAGCAAAAAAAAATGAACGGAGATCGCGACGCTAGCGGCCATTGGTGGGCCGCTAACGGTCATTGGTGGGCTGCTAACGAAAAATGAACGCCATTGGTGGGCCGCTAACGAAAAATGACCCACTTTGGCTGCCCGCTAACGAAAAATGGACGCTAGCGGCCATTGGTGGTGCCCGCTAACGGTCATTGGTGGACCGCTAACGCAGCAAAGTGAGTGTAGCTAGCGCAGTTGGCGTGTGGACTCCAGGATTGCAAGAAAGTAATAAAAATTAACAAAGATCGCGACGTTAGCGGCCATTGGTGGGCCGCTAACGGTTATTGGTGGGCCGCTAACGCAGCCCAAGTGCGTGTCGCTAGCGCAGTTGGTGTGTGGATTCCAGGATTGCAAGAAAGTAATAAAAATGATCGGAGATCGCGACGCTAGCGGCCATTGGTGGGCCGCTAACGGTCATTGGTGGGCCGCTAACGAAAAATGAACGCCATTGGTGGGCCGCTAACGAAAAATGACCCACTTTGGCTGCCCGCTAACTAAAAATGAACGCTAGCGGCCATTGGTGGGCCGCTACCGGTCATTGGTGGGCAGCTAACGCAGCCCGAGTGCGTGTCGCTAGCGCAGTTGGCGTGTGGATTCCAGGATTGCAAGAAAGCAAAAAAAATGAACGAAGATCGCGACGCTAGCGGCCATTGGTGGGCCGCTAACGGTCATTGATGGGCCGCTAACGCAGCCCAAGTGCGTGTCGCTAGCGCAGTTGGCGTGTGGATTCCAGGATTGCATAAAAGTAATAAAAATGAACGGAGATCGCGACGCTAGCGGCCATTGGTGGGCCGCTAACGGTCATTGGTGGGCCGCTAACGAAAAACGAACGCCATTGGTGGGCCGCTAACGAAAAATGACCCACTTTGGCTGCTCGCTAACGAAAAATGAACGCTAGCGGCCATTGGTGGGCCGCTAACGGTCATTGGTGGGCCGCTAACGCAGCAAAGTGAGTGTCGCTAGCGCAGTTGGCGTGTGGATTCCAGGATTGCAAGAAAGTAATAAAAATGAACGGAGATCGCGACGCTAGCGGCCATTGGTGGGCCGCTAACGGTCATTGGTGGGCCGCTAACGAAAAATGAACGCCATTGGTGGGACGCTAACGAAAAATGGCGCACTTTTGCTGCCCGCTAACGAAAAATGAAAGCTAGTGGCAATTGGTGGGCTGCTAACGGTCATTGGTGGGCCGCTAACGCAGCAAAGTGAGTGTCGCCTAGCGCAGTTGGCGTGTGGATTCCAGGATTGCAAGAAAGTATTAAAAATGAACGAAGATCGCGACGCTAGCGGCCATTGGTGGGCCGCTAACGGTCATTGGTGGTTCGCTAACGCAGCCCAAGTGCGTGTCGCTAGCGCAGTTAGCGTGTGGATTCCAGGATTGCATAAAAGTAATAAAAATGAACGCTGGCGGCCATTGGTGGGCCGCTAACGGTTATTGGTGGGCCGCTAACGCAGCCCAAGTGCGTGTCGCTAGCGCAGTTGGAGTGTGGATTCCAGGATTGCAAGAAAGTAATAAAAATGAACGGAGATCGCGACGCTAGTGGCCATTGGTGGGCCGCTAACGGTCATTGATGGGCCGCTAACGCAGCTCAAGTGCGTGTCGCTAGCACAGTTGGCGTGTGGATCCCAGGATTGCATAAAAATAATGTAAATGAACGGATATCGCGACGCAAGCGGCCATTGGTGGGCCGCTAACGGTCATTGGTGAGCCGCTAACGCAGCCAAAGTGCGTGTCGCTAGCGCAGTTGGCGTGTGGATTACAGGATTGCAAGAAAGTAATAAAAATGAACGGAGATCGTGACGCTAGCGGCCATTGGTAGGCGGCTAACGGTCCATGATGGGCCGCTAACGCAGCCCAAGTGCGTGTCGCTATCGCAGTTGGCGTGTGGATTCCAGGATTGCATAAAAGTAATAAAAATGAACGGAGATCGCGACGTTAGCGGCCATTGGTGGGCCGCTAACGGTTATTGGTGGGCCGCTAACGCAGCCCAAGTGCGTGTCGCTAGCGCAGTTGGCGTGTGGATTCCAGGATTGCAAGAAAGTAATAAAAATGAACGGAGATCGCGACGTTAGCGGCCATTGGTGGGCCGCTAACGGTCATTGGTGAGCCGCTAACGCAGCAAAGTGAGTGTCGCTAGCGCAGTTGGCGTTGTGGATTCCAGGATTGCAAGAAAGTAATAAAAATGAACGGAGATCGCGACGCTAGCGGCCATTGGTGGGCCGTTAACGGTCATTGGTGGGCCGCTAACGCAGCAAAGTGAGTGTAGCTAGCGCAGTTGGCGTGTGGACTCCAGGATTGCAAGAAAGTAATAAAAATTAACAAAGATCGTGACGTTAGCGGCCTTTGGTGGGCCGCTAACGGTTATTGGTGGGCCGCTAACGCAGCCCAAGTGCGTGTCGCTAGCGCAGTTGGTGTGTGGATTCCAGGATTTCAAGAAAGTAATAAAAATGATCGGAGATCGCGACGCTAGCGGCCATTGGTGGGCCGCTAACGGTCATTGGTGGGCCGCGAACGAAAAATGACCCACTTTGGCTGCCCGCTAACTAAAAATGAACGCTAGCGGCCATTGGTGGGCCGCTAACGGTCATTGGTGGGCAGCTAACGCAGCCCGAGTGCGTGTCGCTAGCGCAGTTGGCGTGTGGATTCCAGGATTGCAAGAAAGCAAAAAAAATGAACGAAGATCGCGACGCTAGCGGCCATTGGTGGGCCGCTAACGGTCATTGGTGAGCCGCTAACGCAGCAAAGTGAGTGTCGCTAGCGCAGTTGGCGTGTGGATTCCAGGATTGCAAGAAAGTAATAACAATGAACGGAGATCGCGACGCTAGCGGCCATTGGTGGGCCGCTAACGGTCATTGATGGGCCGCTAACGCAGCCCAAGTGCGTGTCGCTAGCGCAGTTGGCGTGTGGATTCCAGGATTGCAAGAAAGCAAAAAAAATGAACGGAGATCGCGACGCTAGCGGCCATTGGTGGGCCGCTAACGGTCATTGGTGGGCTGCTAACGAAAAATGAACGCCATTGGTGGGCCGCTAACGAAAAATGACCCACTTTGGCTGCCCGCTAACGAAAAATGGACGCTAGCGGCCATTGGTGGGCCGCTAACGGTCATTGGTGGGCCGCTAACGCAGCAAAGTGAGTGTAGCTAGCGCAGTTGGCGTGTGGACTCCAGGATTGCAAGAAAGTAATAAAAATTAACAAAGATCGCGACGTTAGCGGCCATTGGTGGGCCGCTAACGGTTATTGGTGGGCCGCTAACGCAGCCCAAGTGCGTGTCGCTAGCGCAGTTGGTGTGTGGATTCCAGGATTGCAAGAAAGTAATAAAAATGATCGGAGATCGCGACGCTAGCGGCCATTGGTGGGCCGCTAACGGTCATTGGTGGGCCGCTAACGAAAAATGAACGCCATTGGTGGGCCGCTAACGAAAAATGACCCACTTTGGCTGCCCGCTAACTAAAAATGAACGCTAGCGGCCATTGGTGGGCCGCTAACGGTCATTGGTGGGCAGCTAACGCAGGCCGAGTGCGTGTCGCTAGCGCAGTTGGCGTGTGGATTCCAGGATTGCAAGAAAGCAAAAAAAAATGAACGAAGATCGCGACGCTAGCGGCCATTGGTGGGCCGCTAACGGTCATTGATGGGCCGCTAACGCAGCCCAAGTGCGTGTCGCTAGCGCAGTTGGCGTGTGGATTCCAGGATTGCATAAAAGTAATAAAAATGAACGGAGATCGCGACGCTAGCGGCCATTGGTGGGCCGCTAACGGTCATTGGTGGGCCGCTAACGAAAAACGAACGCCATTGGTGGGCCGCTAACGAAAAATGACCCACTTTGGCTGCTCGCTAACGAAAAATGAACGCTAGCGGCCATTGGTGGGCCGCTAACGGTCATTGGTGGGCCGCTAACGCAGCAAAGTGAGTGTCGCTAGCGCAGTTGGCGTGTGGATTCCAGGATTGCAAGAAAGTAATAAAAATGAACGGAGATCGCGACGCTAGCGGCCATTGGTGGGCCGCTAACGGTCATTGGTGGGCCGCTAACGAAAAATGAACGCCATTGGTGGGACGCTAACGAAAAATGGCGCACTTTTGCTGCCCGCTAACGAAAAATGAAAGCTAGTGGCAATTGGTGGGCTGCTAACGGTCATTGGTGGGCCGCTAACGCAGCAAAGTGAGTGTCGCCTAGCGCAGTTGGCGTGTGGATTCCAGGATTGCAAGAAAGTATTAAAAATGAACGAAGATCGCGACGCTAGCGGCCATTGGTGGGCCGCTAACGGTCATTGGTGGTTCGCTAACGCAGCCCAAGTGCGTGTCGCTAGCGCAGTTAGCGTGTGGATTCCAGGATTGCATAAAAGTAATAAAAATGAACGCTGGCGGCCATTGGTGGGCCGCTAACGGTTATTGGTGGGCCGCTAACGCAGCCCAAGTGCGTGTCGCTAGCGCGATTGGAGTGTGGATTCCAGGATTGCAAGAAAGTAATAAAAATAATCGGAGATCGCGACGCTAGCGGCCATTGGTGAGCCGCTAACGGTCATTGGTGGGCAGGTAACGCAGCCCGAGTGCGTGTCGCTAGCGCAGTTGGCGTGTGGATTCCAGGATTGCAAGAAAGTAATAAAAATGAACGGAGATCGCGACGCTAGCGGCCATTGGTGGGCCGCTAACGGTCATTGGTGGGCCCCTAACGCAGCTCAAGTTCGTGTCGCTAGCGCAGTTGGCGTGTGGATTCCAGGATTGCATAAAAGTAAAGAAAATGAACGGAGATCGCGACGCTAGCGGCCATTGGTGGGCCGCTAACGGTCATTGGTGAGCCGCTAACGCAGCCAAAGTGCGTGTCGCTAGCGAAGTTGGCGTGTGGATTCCAGGATTGCAAGAAAGTAATAAAAATGAACGGAGATCGCGACGCTAGCGGCCATTGGTGGGCCGCTAACGGTCATTGATGGGCCGCTAACGCAGCTCAAGTGCGTGTCGCTAGCGCAATTGGCGTGTGGATCCCAGGATTGCATAAAATAAATGTAAATGAACGGATATCGGGACGCTAGCGGCCATTGGTGGGCCGCTAACGGTCATTGGTGAGCCGCTAACGCAGCCAAAGTGCGTGTCGCTAGCGCAGTTGGCGTGTGGATTACAGGATTGCAAGAAAGTAATAAAAATGAACGGAGATCGTGACGCTAGCGGCCATTGGTAGGCCGCTAACGGTCCATGATGGGCCGCTAACGCAGCCCAAGTGCGTGTCGCTATCGCAGTTGGCGTGTGGATTCCAGGATTGCATAAAAGTAATAAAAATGAACGGAGATCGCGACGTTAGCGGCCATTGGTGGGCCGCTAACGGTTATTGGTGGGCCGCTAACGCAGCCCAAGTGCGTGTCGCTAGCGCAGTTGGCGTGTGGATTCCAGGATTGCAAGAAAGTAATAAAAATGAACGGAGATCGCGACGTTAGCGACCATTGGTGGGCCGCTAACGGTCATTGGTGAGCCGCTAACGCCGCAAAGTGAGTGTCGCTAGCGCAGTTGGCGTTGTGGATTCCAGGATTGCAAGAAAGTAATAAAAATGAACGGAGATCGCGACGCTAGCGGCCATTGGTGGGCCGTTAACGGTCATTGATGGGCCGCTAACGCAGCTCAAGTGCGTGTCGCTAGCGCAGTTGGCGTGTGGATTCCAGGATTGCATAAAAGTAATAAAAATGAACGGAGATCGCGACGCTAGCGGCCATTGGTGGGCCGCTAACGGTCATTGGTGGGCCGCTAACGAAAAATGAACGCCACGGGTGGGCCGCTAACGCAGCTCAAGTGCGTGTCGCTAGCGCAGTTGGCGTGTGGATTCCAGGATTGCATAAAAGTAATAAAAATGAACGGAGATCGCGACGCTAGCGGTCATTGGTGGGCCGCTAACGGTCATTGGTGGTTCGCTAACGCAGCCCAAGTGCGTGTCGCTAGCGCAGTTGGCGTGTGGATTCCAGGATTGCATAAAAGTAATTAAAATAACGCTAGCGGCCATTGATGGGCCGCTAACGGTCATTGATGGGCCGCTAACGCAGCCCAGGTGCGTGTCGCTAGCGCAGTTAGCGTGTGGATTCCAGGATTGCATAAAGGTAATAAAAATGAACGCTGGCGGCCATTGGTGAGCCGCTAACTGTCATTGGTGGGCCGCTAACGCAGCTCAAGTGCGTGTCGCTAGCGCAGTTGGCGTGTGGATCCCAGGATTGCATAAAAATAATGTAAATGAACGGATATCGCGACGCTAGCGGCCATTGGTGGGCCGCTAACGGTCATTGGTGAGCCGCTAACGCAGCCAAAGTGCGTGTCGCTAGCGCAGTTGGCGTGTGGATTACAGGATTGCAAGAAAGTAATAAAAATGAACGGAGATCGTGACGCTAGCGGCCATTGGTAGGCCGCTAACGGTCCATGATGGGCCGCTAACGCAGCCCAAGTGCGTGTCGCTATCGCAGTTGGCGTGTGGATCCCAGGATTGCATAAAAGTAATAAAAATGAACGGAGATCGCGACGTTAGCTGCCATTGGTGGGCCGCTAACGGTTATTGGTGGG
The DNA here is from genome assembly GCA_910589415.1 of Malachius bipustulatus. Classification (NCBI taxonomy): domain Eukaryota; kingdom Metazoa; phylum Arthropoda; class Insecta; order Coleoptera; family Melyridae; genus Malachius; species Malachius bipustulatus. The sequence goes on from OU342632.1 coordinate 59,544,791, forward strand.
CCGCTAACGCAGCCCAAGTGCGTGTCGCTAGCGCAGTTGGCGTGTGGATTCCAGGATTGCAAGAAAGTAATAAAAATGAACGGAGATCGCGACGTTAGCGGCCATTGGTGGGCCGCTAACGGTCATTGGTGAGCCGCTAACGCAGCAAAGTGAGTGTCGCTAGCGCAGTTGGCGTTGTGGATTCCAGGATTGCAAGAAAGTAATAAAAATGAACGGAGATCGCGACGCTAGCGGCCATTGGTGGGCCGTTAACGGTCATTGATGGGCCGCTAACGCAGCTCAAGTGCGTGTCGCTAGCGCAGTTGGCGTGTGGATTCCAGGATTGCATAAAAGTAATAAAAATGAACGGAGATCGCGACGCTAGCGGCCATTGGTGGGTCGCTAACGGTCATTGGTGGGCCGCTAACGAAAAATGAACGCCACGGGTGGGCCGCTAACGCAGCTCAAGTGCGTGTCGCTAGCGCAGTTGGCGTGTGGATTCCAGGATTGCATAAAAGTAATAAAAATGAACGGAGATCGCGACGCTAGCGGTCATTGGTGGGCCGCTAACGGTCATTGGTGGTTCGCTAACGCAGCCCAAGTGCGTGTCGCTAGCGCAGTTAGCGTGTGGATTCCAGGATTGCATAAAAGTAATAAAAATAACGCTAGCGGCCATTGATGGGCCGCTAACGGTCATTGATGGGCCGCTAACGCAGCCCAGGTGCGTGTCGCTAGCGTAGTTGTCGTGTGGATTCCAGGATTCCATAAAAGTAATAAGAATGAACGGAGATCGCGACGCTAGCGGCCATTGGTGGGCCGCTAACTGTCATTGGTGGGCCGCTAACGCAGCCCAGGTGCGTGTCGCTAGCGTAGTTGTCGTGTGGATTCCAGGATTCCATAAAAGTAATAAGAATGAACGGAGATCGCGACGCTAGCGGCCATTGGTGGGCCGCTAACGGTCATTGGTGGGCCGCTAACGAAAAATGAACGCCATTGGTGGGCCGCTAACGATAAATGACCCACTTTGGCTACCCGCTAACGAAAAATGAACGCTAGCGGCCATTGGTGGGCCGCTAACGGTCATTGGTGGGCCGCTAACGCAGCAAAGTGAGTGTCGCTAGCGCAGTTGGCGTGTGGACTCCAGGATTGCAAGAAAGTAATAAAAATTAACAAAGATCGCGACGTTAGCGGTCATTGGTGGGCCGCTAACGGTTATTGGTGAGCCGCTAACGCAGCCCAAGTGCTTTTCGCTAGCGCAGTTGGAGTGTGGATTCCAGGATTGCAAGAAAGTAATAAAAATGATCGGAGATCGCGACGCTAGCGGCCATTGGTGAGCCGCTAACGGTCATTGGTGGGCAGGTAACGCAGCCCGAGTGCGTGTCGCTAGCGCAGCTGGCGTGTGGATTCCAGGATTGCAAGAAAGTAATAAAAATGAACGGAGATCGCGACGCTAGCGGCCATTGGTGGGCCGCTAACGGTCATTGGTGGGCCGCTAACGCAGCTCAAGTGCGTGTCGCTAGCGCAGTTGGCGTGTGGTGTCCAGGATTGCATAAAAGTAAAGAAAATGAACGGAGATTGCGACGCTAGCGGCCATTGGTGGGCCGCTAACGGTCATTGGTGAGCCGCTAACGCAGCCAAAGTGCGTGTCGCTAGCGTAGTTGGCGTGTGGATTCCAGGATTGCAAGAAAGTAATAAAAATGAACGGAGATCGCGACGCTAGCGGCCATTGGTGGGCCGCTAACGGTCATTGGTGGGCCGCTAACGCAGCTCAAGTGCGTGTCGCTAGCGCAGTTGGCGTGTGGATCCCAGGATTGCATAAAAATAATGTAAATGAACGGATATCGCGACGCTAGCGGCCATTGGTGGGCCGCTAACGGTCATTGGTGAGCCGCTAACGCAGCCAAAGTGCGTGTCGCTAGCGCAGTTGGCGTGTGGATTACAGGATTGCAAGAAAGTAATAAAAATGAACGGAGATCGTGACGCTAGCGGCCATTGGTAGGCCGCTAACGGTCCATGATGGGCCGCTAACGCAGCCCAAGTGCGTGTCGCTATCGCAGTTGGCGTGTGGATCCCAGGATTGCATAAAAGTAATAAAAATGAACGGAGATCGCGACGTTAGCTGCCATTGGTGGGCCTCTAACGGTTATTGGTGGGCCGCTAACGCAGCCCAAGTGCGTGTCGCTAGCGCAGTTGGCGTGTGGATTCCAGGATTGCAAGAAAGTAATAAAAATGAACGGAGATCGCGACGTTAGCGGCCATTGGTGGGCCGCTAACGGTCATTGGTGAGCCGCTAACGCAGCAAAGTGAGTGTCGCTAGCGCAGTTGGCGTTGTGGATTCCAGGATTGCAAGAAAGTAATAAAAATGAACGGAGATCGCGACGCTAGCGGCCATTGGTGGGCCGCTAACGGTCATTGATGGGCCGCTAACGCAGCTCAAGTGCGTGTCGCTAGCGCAGTTGGCGTGTGGATTCCAGGATTGCATAAAAGTAATAAAAATGAACGGAGATCGCGACGCTAGCGGCCATTGGTGGGTCGCTAACGGTCATTGGTGGGCCGCTAACGAAAAATGAACGCCACGGGTGGGCCGCTAACGCAGCTCAAGTGCGTGTCGCTAGCGCAGTTGGCGTGTGGATTCCAGGATTGCATAAAAGTAATAAAAATGAACGGAGATCGCGACGCTAGCGGTCATTGGTGGGCCGCTAACGGTCATTGGTGGTTCGCTAACGCAGCCCAAGTGCGTGTCGCTAGCGCAGTTGGCGTGTGGATTCCAGGATTGCATAAAAGTAATAAAAATAACGCTAGCGGCCATTGATGGGCCGCTAACGGTCATTGATGGGCCGCTAACGCAGCCCAGGTGCGTGTCGCTAGCGTAGTTGTCGTGTGGATTCCAGGATTCCATAAAAGTAATAAGAATGAACGGAGATCGCGACGCTAGCGGCCATTGGTGGGCCGCTAACTGTCATTGGTGGGCCGCTAACGCAGCCCAGGTGCGTGTCGCTAGCGTAGTTGTCGTGTGGATTCCAGGATTCCATAAAAGTAATAAGAATGAACGGAGATCGCGACGCTAGCGGCCATTGGTGGGCCGCTAACGGTCATTGGTGGGCCGCTAACGAAAAATGAACGCTATTGGTGGGCCGCTAACGATAAATGACCCACTTTGGCTACCCGCTAACGAAAAATGAACGCTAGCGGCCATTGGTGGGCCGCTAACGGTCATTGGTGGGCCGCTAACGCAGCAAAGTGAGTGTCGCTAGCGCAGTTGGCGTGTGGACTCCAGGATTGCAAGAAAGTAATAAAAATTAACAAAGATCGCGACGTTAGCGGTCATTGGTGGGCCGCTAACGGTTATTGGTGAGCCGCTAACGCAGCCCAAGTGCTTTTCGCTAGCGCAGTTGGAGTGTGGATTCCAGGATTGCAAGAAAGTAATAAAAATGATCGGAGATCGCGACGCTAGCGGCCATTGGTGAGCCGCTAACGGTCATTGGTGGGCAGGTAACGCAGCCCGAGTGCGTGTCGCTAGCGCAGCTGGCGTGTGGATTCCAGGATTGCAAGAAAGTAATAAAAATGAACGGAGATCGCGACGCTAGCGGCCATTGGTGGGCCGCTAACGGTCATTGGTGGGCCGCTAACGCAGCTCAAGTGCGTGTCGCTAGCGCAGTTGGCGTGTGGTGTCCAGGATTGCATAAAAGTAAAGAAAATGAACGGAGATTGCGACGCTAGCGGCCATTGGTAGGCCGCTAACGGTCATTGGTGAGCCGCTAACGCAGCCAAAGTGCGTGTCGCTAGCGTAGTTGGCGTGTGGATTCCAGGATTGCAAGAAAGTAATAAAAATGAACGGAGATCGCGACGCTAGCGGCCATTGGTGGGCCGCTAACGGTCATTGGTGGGCCGCTAACGCAGCTCAAGTGCGTGTCGCTAGCGCAATTGGCGTGTGGATTCCAGGATTGCATAAAAATAATGAAAATGAACGGAGATCGCGACGCTAGCGGCCATTGGTGGGCCGCTAACGGTCATTGGTGAGCCGCTAACGCAGCTAAAGTGCGTGTCGCTAGCGCAGTTGGCGTGTGGATTCCAGGATTGCAAGAAAGTAATAAAAATGAACGGAGATCGCGACGCTAGCGGCCATTGGTGGGCCGCTAACGGTCATTGGTGAGCCGCTAACGCAGCAAAGTGAGTGTCGCTAGCGCAGTTGGCGTGTGGATTCCAGGATTGCAAGAAAGTAATAAAAATTAACGGAGATCGCGACGCTAGCGGCCATTGGTGGGCCGCTAACGGTCATTGATGGGCCGCTAACGCAGCCCAAGTGCGTGTCGCTAGCGCAGTTGGCGTGTGGATTCCAGGATTGCATAAAAGTAATAAAAATGAACGGAGATCGCGACGCTAGCGGCCATTGGTGGGCCGCTAACGGTCATTGGTGGGCCGCTAACGAAAAATGAACGCCACGGGTGGGCCGCTAACGCAGCTCAAGTGCGTGTCGCTAGCGCAGTTGGCGTGTGGATTCCAGGATTGCATAAAAGTAATAAAAATGAACGCTGGCGGCCATTGGTGGGCCGCTAACGGTTATTGGTGGGCCGCTAACGCAGCCCAAGTGCGTGTCGCTAGCGCAGTTGGCGTGTGGATTCCAGGATTGCAAGAAAGTAATGAAAATGAACGGAGATCGCGACACTAGCGGCCATTGGTGGGCCGCTAACGGTCATTGGTGAGCAGCTAACGCAGCCAAAGTGCGTGTCGCTAGCGCAGTTGGCGTGTGGATTACAGGATTGCAAGAAAGTAATAAAAATGAACGGAGATCGTGACGCTAGCGGCCATTGGTAGGCCGCTAACGGTCCATGATGGGCCGCTAACGCAGCCCAAGTGCGTGTCGCTATCGCAGTTGGCGTGTGGATTCCAGGATTGCATAAAAGTAATAAAAATGAACGGAGATCGCGACGTTAGCGGCCATTGGTGGGCCGCTAACGGTTATTGGTGGGCCGCTAACGCAGCCCAAGTGCGTGTCGCTAGCGCAGTTGGCGTGTGGATTCCAGGATTGCAAGAAAGTAATAAAAATGAACGGAGATCGCGACGTTAGCGACCATTGGTGGGCCGCTAACGGTCATTGGTGAGCCGCTAACGCCGCAAAGTGAGTGTCGCTAGCGCAGTTGGCGTGTGGATTACAGGATTGCAAGAAAGTAATAAAAATGAACGGAGATCGCGACGCTAGCGGCCATTGGTGGGCCGCTAACGGTCATTGGTGGGCCGCTAACGCAGCTCAAGTGCGTGTCGCTAGCGCAGTTGGCGTGTGGATCCCAGGATTGCATAAAAATAATGTAAATGAACGGATATCGCGACGCTAGCGGCCATTGGTGGGCCGCTAACGGTCATTGGTGAGCCGCTAACGCAGCCAAAGTGCGTGTCGCTAGCGTAGTTGGCGTGTGGATTCCAGGATTGCAAGAAAGTAATAAAAATGAACGGAGATCGCGACGCTAGCGGCCATTGGTGGGCCGCTAACGGTCATTGGTGGGCCGCTAACGCAGCTCAAGTGCGTGTCGCTAGCGCAGTTGGCGTGTGGATCCCAGGATTGCATAAAAATAATGTAAATGAACGGATATCGCGACGCTAGCGGCCATTGGTGGGCCGCTAACGGTCATTGGTGAGCCGCTAACGCAGCCAAAGTGCGTGTCGCTAGCGCAGTTGGCGTGTGGATTACAGGATTGCAAGAAAGTAATAAAAATGAACGGAGATCGTGACGCTAGCGGCCATTGGTAGGCCGCTAACGGTCCATGATGGGCCGCTAACGCAGCCCAAGTGCGTGTCGCTATCGCAGTTGGCGTGTGGATCCCAGGATTGCATAAAAGTAATAAAAATGAACGGAGATCGCGACGTTAGCTGCCATTGGTGGGCCGCTAACGGTTATTGGTGGGCCGCTAACGCAGCCCAAGTGCGTGTCGCTAGCGCAGTTGGCGTGTGGATTCCAGGATTGCAAGAAAGTAATAAAAATGAACGGAGATCGCGACGCTAGCGGCCATTGGTGGGCCGCTAACGGTCATTGGTGAGCCGCTAACGCAGCAAAGTGAGTGTCGCTAGCGCAGTTGGCGTTGTGGATTCCAGGATTGCAAGAAAGTAATAAAAATGAACGGAGATCGCGACGCTAGCGGCCATTGGTGGGCCGTTAACGGTCATTGATGGGCCGCTAACGCAGCTCAAGTGCGTGTCGCTAGCGCAGTTGGCGTGTGGATTCCAGGATTGCATAAAAGTAATAAAAATGAACGGAGATCGCGACGCTAGCGGCCATTGGTGGGTCGCTAACGGTCATTGGTGGGCCGCTAACGAAAAATGAACGCCACGGGTGGGCCGCTAACGCAGCTCAAGTGCGTGTCGCTAGCGCAGTTGGCGTGTGGATTCCAGGATTGCATAAAAGTAATAAAAATGAACGGAGATCGCGACGCTAGCGGTCATTGGTGGGCCGCTAACGGTCATTGGTGGTTCGCTAACGCAGCCCAAGTGCGTGTCGCTAGCGCAGTTGGCGTGTGGATTCCAGGATTGCATAAAAGTAATAAAAATAACGCTAGCGGCCATTGATGGGCCGCTAACGGTCATTGATGGGCCGCTAACGCAGCCCAGGTGCGTGTCGCTAGCGTAGTTGTCGTGTGGATTCCAGGATTCCATAAAAGTAATAAGAATGAACGGAGATCGCGACGCTAGCGGCCATTGGTGGGCCGCTAACTGTCATTGGTGGGCCGCTAACGCAGCCCAGGTGCGTGTCGCTAGCGTAGTTGTCGTGTGGATTCCAGGATTCCATAAAAGTAATAAGAATGAACGGAGATCGCGACGCTAGCGGCCATTGGTGGGCCGCTAACGGTCATTGGTGGGCCGCTAACGAAAAATGAACGCCATTGGTGGGCCGCTAACGATAAATGACCCACTTTGGCTACCCGCTAACGAAAAATGAACGCTAGCGGCCATTGGTGGGCCGCTAACGGTCATTGGTGGGCCGCTAACGCAGCAAAGTGAGTGTCGCTAGCGCAGTTGGCGTGTGGACTCCAGGATTGCAAGAAAGTAATAAAAATTAACAAAGATCGCGACGTTAGCGGTCATTGGTGGGCCGCTAACGGTTATTGGTGAGCCGCTAACGCAGCCCAAGTGCTTTTCGCTAGCGCAGTTGGAGTGTGGATTCCAGGATTGCAAGAAAGTAATAAAAATGATCGGAGATCGCGACGCTAGCGGCCATTGGTGAGCCGCTAACGGTCATTGGTGGGCAGGTAACGCAGCCCGAGTGCGTGTCGCTAGCGCAGCTGGCGTGTGGATTCCAGGATTGCAAGAAAGTAATAAAAATGAACGGAGATCGCGACGCTAGCGGCCATTGGTGGGCCGCTAACGGTCATTGGTGGGCCGCTAACGCAGCTCAAGTGCGTGTCGCTAGCGCAGTTGGCGTGTGGTGTCCAGGATTGCATAAAAGTAAAGAAAATGAACGGAGATCGCGACGCTAGCGGCCATTGGTGGGCCGCTAACGGTCATTGGTGAGCCGCTAACGCAGCCAAAGTGCGTGTCGCTAGCGTAGTTGGCGTGTGGATTCCAGGATTGCAAGAAAGTAATAAAAATGAACGGAGATCGCGACGCTAGCGGCCATTGGTGGGCCGCTAACGGTCATTGGTGGGCCGCTAACGCAGCTCAAGTGCGTGTCGCTAGCGCAATTGGCGTGTGGATTCCAGGATTGCATAAAAATAATGAAAATGAACGGAGAGCGCGACGCTAGCGGCCATTGGTGGGCCGCTAACGGTCATTGGTGAGCCGCTAACGCAGCTAAAGTGCGTGTCGCTAGCGCAGTTGGCGTGTGGATTCCAGGATTGCAAGAAAGTAATAAAAATGAACGGAGATCGCGACGCTAGCGGCCATTGGTGGGCCGCTAACGGTCATTGGTGAGCCGCTAACGCAGCAAAGTGAGTGTCGCTAGCGCAGTTGGCGTGTGGATTCCAGGATTGCAAGAAAGTAATAAAAATTAACGGAGATCGCGACGCTAGCGGCCATTGGTGGGCCGCTAACGGTCATTGATGGGCCGCTAACGCAGCCCAAGTGCGTGTCGCTAGCGCAGTTGGCGTGTGGATTCCAGGATTGCATAAAAGTAATAAAAATGAACGGAGATCGCGACGCTAGCGGCCATTGGTGGGCCGCTAACGGTCATTGGTGGGCCGCTAACGAAAAATGAACGCCACGGGTGGGCCGCTAACGCAGCTCAAGTGCGTGTCGCTAGCGCAGTTGGCGTGTGGATTCCAGGATTGCATAAAAGTAATAAAAATGAACGCTGGCGGCCATTGGTGGGCCGCTAACGGTTATTGGTGGGCCGCTAACGCAGCCCAAGTGCGTGTCGCTAGCGCAGTTGGCGTGTGGATTCCAGGATTGCAAGAAAGTAATGAAAATGAACGGAGATCGCGACACTAGCGGCCATTGGTGGGCCGCTAACGGTCATTGGTGAGCAGCTAACGCAGCCAAAGTGCGTGTCGCTAGCGCAGTTGGCGTGTGGATTACAGGATTGCAAGAAAGTAATAAAAATGAAAGGAGATCGTGACGCTAGCGGCCATTGGTAGGCCGCTAACGGTCCATGATGGGCCGCTAACGCAGCCCAAGTGCGTGTCGCTATCGCAGTTGGCGTGTGGATTCCAGGATTGCATAAAAGTAATAAAAATGAACGGAGATCGCGACGTTAGCGGCCATTGGTGGGCCGCTAACGATTATTGGTGGGCCGCTAACGCAGCCCAAGTGCGTGTCGCTAGCGCAGTTGGCGTGTGGATTCCAGGATTGCAAGAAAGTAATAAAAATGAACGGAGATCGCGACGTTAGCGACCATTGGTGGGCCGCTAACGGTCATTGGTGAGCCGCTAACGCCGCAAAGTGAGTGTCGCTAGCGCAGTTGGCGTTGTGGATTCCAGGATTGCAAGAAAGTAATAAAAATGAACGGAGATCGCGACGCTAGCGGCCATTGGTGGGCCGTTAACGGTCATTGATGGGCCGCTAACGCAGCTCAAGTGCGTGTCGCTAGCGCAGTTGGCGTGTGGATTCCAGGATTGCATAAAAGTAATAAAAATGAACGGAGATCGCGACGCTAGCGGCCATTGGTGGGCCGCTAACGGTCATTGGTGGGCCGCTAACGAAAAATGAACGCCACGGGTGGGCCGCTAACGCAGCTCAAGTGCGTGTCGCTAGCGCAGTTGGCGTGTGGATTCCAGGATTGCATAAAAGTAATAAAAATGAACGGAGATCGCGACGCTAGCGGTCATTGGTGGGCCGCTAACGGTCATTGGTGGTTCGCTAACGCAGCCCAAGTGCGTGTCGCTAGCGCAGTTGGCGTGTGGATTCCAGGATTGCATAAAAGTAATAAAAATAACGCTAGCGGCCATTGATGGGCCGCTAACGGTCATTGATGGGCCGCTAACGCAGCCCAGGTGCGTGTCGCTAGCGCAGTTAGCGTTTGGATTCCAGGATTGCATAAAGGTAATAAAAATGAACGCTGGCGGCCATTGGTGAGCCGCTAACTGTCATTGGTGGGCCGCTAACGCAGCTCAAGTGCGTGTCGCTTGCGCAGTTGGCGTGTGGATCCCAGGATTGCATAAAAATAATGTAAATGAACGGATATCGCGACGCTAGCGGCCATTGGTGGGCCGCTAACGGTCATTGGTGAGCCGCTAACGCAGCCAAAGTGCGTGTCGCTAGCGCAGTTGGCGTGTGGATTACAGGATTGCAAGAAAGTAATAAAAATGAACGGAGATCGTGACGCTAGCGGCCATTGGTAGGCCGCTAACGGTCCATGATGGGCCGCTAACGCAGCCCAAGTGCGTGTCGCTATCGCAGTTGGCGTGTGGATCCCAGGATTGCATAAAAGTAATAAAAATGAACGGAGATCGCGACGTTAGCTGCCATTGGTGGGCCGCTAACGGTTATTGGTGGGCCGCTAACGCAGCCCAAGTGCGTGTCGCTAGCGCAGTTGGCGTGTGGATTCCAGGATTGCAAGAAAGTAATAAAAATGAACGGAGATCGCGACGTTAGCGGCCATTGGTGGGCCGCTAACGGTCATTGGTGAGCCGCTAACGCAGCAAAGTGAGTGTCGCTAGCGCAGTTGGCGTTGTGGATTCCAGGATTGCAAGAAAGTAATAAAAATGAACGGAGATCGCGACGCTAGCGGCCATTGGTGGGCCGTTAACGGTCATTGATGGGCCGCTAACGCAGCTCAAGTGCGTGTCGCTAGCGCAGTTGGCGTGTGGATTCCAGGATTGCATAAAAGTAATAAAAATGAACGGAGATCGCGACGCTAGCGGCCATTGGTGGGTCGCTAACGGTCATTGGTGGGCCGCTAACGAAAAATTAACGCCACGGGTGGGCCGCTAACGCAGCTCAAGTGCGTGTCGCTAGCGCAGTTGGCGTGTGGATTCCAGGATTGCATAAAAGTAATAAAAATGAACGGAAATCGCGACGCTAGCGGTCATTGGTGGGCCGCTAACGGTCATTGGTGGTTCGCTAACGCAGCCCAAGTGCGTGTCGCTAGCGCAGTTGGCGTGTGGATTCCAGGACTGCATAAAAGTAATAAAAATAACGCTAGCGGCCATTGATGGGCCGCTAACGGTCATTGATGGGCCGCTAACGCAGCCCAGGTGCGTGTCGCTAGCGTAGTTGTCGTGTGGATTCCAGGATTCCATAAAAGTAATAAGAATGAACGGAGATCGCGACGCTAGCGGCCATTGGTGGGCCGCTAACTGTCATTGGTGGGCCGCTAACGCAGCCCAGGTGCGTGTCGCTAGCGTAGTTGTCGTGTGGATTCCAGGATTCCATAAAAGTAATAAGAATGAACGGAGATCGCGACGCTAGCGGCCATTGGTGGGCCGCTAACGGTCATTGGTGGGCCGCTAACGAAAAATGAACGCCATTGGTGGGCCGCTAACGATAAATGACCCACTTTGGCTACCCGCTAACGAAAAATGAACGCTAGCGGCCATTGGTGGGCCGCTAACGGTCATTGGTGGGCCGCTAACGCAGCAAAGTGAGTGTCGCTAGCGCAGTTGGCGTGTGGACTCCAGGATTGCAAGAAAGTAATAAAAATTAACAAAGATCGCGACGTTAGCGGTCATTGGTGGGCCGCTAACGGTTATTGGTGAGCCGCTAACGCAGCCCAAGTGCTTTTCGCTAGCGCAGTTGGAGTGTGGATTCCAGGATTGCAAGAAAGTAATAAAAATGATCGGAGATCGCGACGCTAGCGGCCATTGGTGAGCCGCTAACGGTCATTGGTGGGCAGGTAACGCAGCCCGAGTGCGTGTCGCTAGCGCAGCTGGCGTGTGGATTCCAGGATTGCAAGAAAGTAATAAAAATGAACGGAGATCGCGACGCTAGCGGCCATTGGTGGGCCGCTAACGGTCATTGGTGGGCCGCTAACGCAGCTCAAGTGCGTGTCGCTAGCGCAGTTGGCGTGTGGTGTCCAGGATTGCATAAAAGTAAAGAAAATGAACGGAGATTGCGACGCTAGCGGCCATTGGTGGGCCGCTAACGGTCATTGGTGAGCCGCTAACGCAGCCAAAGTGCGTGTCGCTAGCGTAGTTGGCGTGTGGATTCCAGGATTGCAAGAAAGTAATAAAAATGAACGGAGATCGCGACGCTAGCGGCCATTGGTGGGCCGCTAACGGTCATTGGTGGGCCGCTAACGCAGCTCAAGTGCGTGTCGCTAGCGCAGTTGGCGTGTGGATTCCAGGATTGCATAAAAATAATGAAAATGAACGGAGATCGCGACGCTAGCGGCCATTGGTGGGCCGCTAACGGTCATTGGTGAGCCGCTAACGCAGCTAAAGTGCGTGTCGCTAGCGCAGTTGGCGTGTGGATTCCAGGATTGCAAGAAAGTAATAAAAATGAACGGAGATCGCGACGCTAGCGGCCATTGGTGGGCCGCTAACGGTCATTGGTGAGCCGCTAACGCAGCAAAGTGAGTGTCGCTAGCGCAGTTGGCGTGTGGATTCCAGGATTGCAAGAAAGTAATAAAAATTAACGGAGATCGCGACGCTAGCGGCCATTGGTGGGCCGCTAACGGTCATTGATGGGCCGCTAACGCAGCCCAAGTGCGTGTCGCTAGCGCAGTTGGCGTGTGGATTCCAGGATTGCATAAAAGTAATAAAAATGAACGGAGATCGCGACGCTAGCGGCCATTGGTGGGCCGCTAACGGTCATTGGTGGGCCGCTAACGAAAAATGAACGCCACGGGTGGGCCGCTAACGCAGCTCAAGTGCGTGTCGCTAGCGCAGTTGGCGTGTGGATTCCAGGATTGCATAAAAGTAATAAAAATGAACGCTGGCGGCCATTGGTGGGCCGCTAACGGTTATTGGTGGGCCGCTAACGCAGCCCAAGTGCGTGTCGCTAGCGCAGTTGGCGTGTGGATTCCAGGATTGCAAGAAAGTAATGAAAATGAACGGAGATCGCGACACTAGCGGCCATTGGTGGGCCGCTAACGGTCATTGGTGAGCCGCTAGCGCAGCAAAGTGAGTGTCGCTAGCGCAGTTGGCGTTGTGGATTCCAGGATTGCAAGAAAGTAATAAAAATGAACGGAGATCGCGACGCTAGCGGCCATTGGTGGGCCGCTAACGGTCATTGATGGGCCGCTAACGCAGCTCAAGTGCGTGTCGCTAGCGCAGTTGGCGTGTGGATTCCAGGATTGCATAAAAGTAATAAAAATGAACGGAGATCGCGACGCTAGCGGCCATTGGTTGGCCGCTAACGGTCATTGGTGGGCCGCTAACGAAAAATGAACGCCACGGGTGGGCCGCTAACGCAGCTCAAGTGCGTGTCGCTAGCGCAGTTGGCGTGTGGATTCCAGGATTGCATAAAAGTAATAAAAATGAACGGAGATCGCGACGCTAGCGGTCATTGGTGGGCCGCTAACGGTCATTGGTGGTTCGCTAACGCAGACCAAGTGTGTGTCGCTAGCGCAGTTGGCGTGTGGATTCCAGGAATGCATAAAAGTAATAAAAATGAACGCTAGCGGCCATTGGTGGGCCGCTAACGGTCATTGATGGGCCGCTAACGCAGCCCAGGTGCGTGTCGCTAGCGCAGTTAGCGTGTGGATTCCAGAATTGCATAAAAGTAATAAAAATGAACGCTGGCGGCCATTGGTGGGCCGCTAACTGTCATTGGTGGGCCGCTAACGCAGCCCAGGTGCGTGTCGCTAGCGTAGTTGTCGTGTGGATTCCAGGATTGCATAAAAGTAATAAGAATGAACGGAGATCGCGACGCTAGCGGCCATTGGTGGGCCGCTAACGGTCATTGGTGGGCCGCTAACGAAAAATGAACGCCGGTGGTGGGCCGCTAACGATAAATGACCCACTTTGGCTGCCCGCTAACGAAAAATGAACGCTAGCGGCCATTGGTGGGCCGCTAACGGTCATTGGTGGGCCGCTAACGCAGCAAAGTGAGTGTCGCTAGCGCAGTTGGCGTGTGGACTCCAGGATTGCAAGAAAGTAATAAAAATTAACAAAGATCGCGACGTTAGCGGTCATTGGTGGGCCGCTAACGGTTATTGGTGGGCCGCTAACGCAGCCCAAGTGCTTTTCGCTAGCGCAGTTGGAGTGTGGATTCCAGGATTGCAAGAAAGTAATAAAAATGATCGGGGATCGCGACGCTAGCGGCCATTGGTGAGCCGCTAACGGTCATTGGTGGGCAGGTAACGCAGCCCGAGTGCGTGTCGCTAGCGCAGTTGGCGTGTGGATTCCAGGATTGCAAGAAAGTAATAAAAATGATCGGGGATCGCGACGCTAGCGGCCATTGGTGAGCCGCTAACGGTCATTGGTGGGCAGGTAACGCAGCCCGAGTGCGTGTCGCTAGCGCAGTTGGCGTGTGGATTCCAGGATTGCATAAAAGTAAAGAAAATGAACGGAGATCGCGACGCTAGCGGCCATTGGTGGGCCGCTAACGGTCATTGGTGAGCCGCTAACGCAGCCAAAGTGCGTGTCGCTAGCGAAGTTGGCGTGTGGATTCCAGGATTGCAAGAAAGTAATAAAAATGAACGGAGATCGCGACGCTAGCGGCCATTGGTGGGCCGCTAACGGTCATTGATGGGCCGCTAACGCAGCTCAAGTGCGTGTCGCTAGCGCAATTGGCGTGTGGATCCCAGGATTGCATAAAAATAATGTAAATGAACGGATATCGCGACGCTAGCGGCCATTGGTGGGCCGCTAACGGTCATTGGTGAGCCGCTAACGCAGCCAAAGTGCGTGTCGCTAGCGCAGTTGGCGTGTGGATTACAGGATTGCAAGAAAGTAATAAAAATGAACGGAGATCGTGACGCTAGCGGCCATTGGTAGGCCGCTAACGGTCCATGATGGGCCGCTAACGCAGCCCAAGTGCGTGTCGCTATCGCAGTTGGCGTGTGGATTCCAGGATTGCATAAAAGTAATAAAAATGAACGGAGATCGCGACGTTAGCGGCCATTGGTGGGCCGCTAACGGTTATTGGTGGGCCGCTAACGCAGCCCAAGTGCGTGTCGCTAGCGCAGTTGGCGTGTGGATTCCAGGATTGCAAGAAAGTAATAAAAATGAATGGAGATCGCGACGTTAGCGACCATTGGTGGGCCGCTAACGGTCATTGGTGAGCCGCTAACGCCGCAAAGTGAGTGTCGCTAGCGCAGTTGGCGTTGTGGATTCCAGGATTGCAAGAAAGTAATAAAAATGAACGGAGATCGCGACGCTAGCGGCCATTGGTGGGCCGTTAACGGTCATTGATGGGCCGCTAACGCAGCTCAAGTGCGTGTCGCTAGCGCAGTTGGCGTGTGGATTCCAGGATTGCATAAAAGTAATAAAAATGAACGGAGATCGCGACGCTAGCGGCCATTGGTGGGCCGCTAACGGTCATTGGTGGGCCGCTAACGAAAAATGAACGCCACGGGTGGGCCGCTAACGCAGCTCAAGTGCGTGTCGCTAGCGCAGTTGGCGTGTGGATTCCAGGATTGCATAAAAGTAATAAAAATAACGCTAGCGGCCATTGATGGGCCGCTAACGGTCATTGATGGGCCGCTAACGCAGCCCAGGTGCGTGTCGCTAGCGCAGTTAGCGTGTGGATTCCAGGATTGCATAAAAGTAATAAAAATGAACGCTGGCGGCCATTGGTGAGCCGCTAACTGTCATTGGTGGGCCGCTAACGCAGCTCAAGTGCGTGTCGCTAGCGCAGTTGGCGTGTGGATCCCAGGATTGCATAAAAATAATGTAAATGAACGGATATCGCGACGCTAGCGGCCATTGGTGGGCCGATAACGGTCATTGGTGAGCCGCTAACGCAGCCAAAGTGCGTGTCGCTAGCGCAGTTGGCGTGTGGATTACAGGATTGCAAGAAAGTAATAAAAATGAACGGAGATCGTGACGCTAGCGGCCATTGGTAGGCCGCTAACGGTCCATGATGGGCCGCTAACGCAGCCCAAGTGCGTGTCGCTATCGCAGTTGGCGTGTGGATTCCAGGATTGCATAAAAGTAATAAAAATGAACGGAGATCGCGACGTTAGCTGCCATTGGTGGGCCGCTAACGGTTATTGGTGGGCCGCTAACGCAGCCCAAGTGCGTGTCGCTAGCGCAGTTGGCGTGTGGATTCCAGGATTGCAAGAAAGTAATAAAAATGAACGGAGATCGCGACGTTAGCGGCCATTGGTGGGCCGCTAACGGTCATTGGTGAGCCGCTAACGCAGCAAAGTGAGTGTCGCTAGCGCAGTTGGCGTTGTGGATTCCAGGATTGCAAGAAAGTAATAAAAATGAACGGAGATCGCGACGCTAGCGGCCATTGGTGGGCCGTTAACGGTCATTGATGGGCCGCTAACGCAGCCCAAGTGCGTGTCGCTAGCGCAGTTGGCGTGTGGATTCCAGGATTGCATAAAAGTAATAAAAATGAACGGAGATCGCGACGCTAGCGGCCATTGGTGGGTCGCTAACGGTCATTGGTGGGCCGCTAACGAAAAATGAACGCCACGGGTGGGCCGCTAACGCAGCTCAAGTGCGTGTCGCTAGCGCAGTTGGCGTGTGGATTCCAGGATTGCATAAAAGTAATAAAAATGAACGGAGATCGCGACGCTAGCGGTCATTGGTGGGCCGCTAACGGTCATTGGTGGTTCGCTAACGCAGCCCAAGTGCGTGTCGCTAGCGCAGTTGGCGTGTGGATTCCAGGATTGCATAAAAGTAATAAAAATAACGCTAGCGGCCATTGATGGGCCGCTAACGGTCATTGATGGGCCGCTAACGCAGCCCAGGTGCGTGTCGCTAGCGCAGTTAGCGTGTGGATTCCAGGATTGCATAAAAGTAATAAAAATGAACGCTAGCGGCCATTGGTGGGCCGCTAACGGTCATTGATGGGCCGCTAACGCAGCCCAGGTGCGTGTCGCTAGCGCAGTTAGCGTGTGGATTCCAGAATTGCATAAAAGTAATAAAAATGAACGCTGGCGGCCATTGGTGGGCCGCTAACTGTCATTGGTGGGCCGCTAACGCAGCCCAGGTGCGTGTCGCTAGCGTAGTTGTCGTGTGGATTCCAGGATTGCATAAAAGTAATAAGAATGAACGGAGATCGCGACGCTAGCGGCCATTGGTGGGCCGCTAACGGTCATTGGTGGGCCGCTAACGAAAAATGAACGGCGGTGGTGGGCCGCTAACGATAAATGACCCACTTTGGCTGCCCGCTAACGAAAAATGAACGCTAGCGGCCATTGGTGGGCCGCTAACGGTCATTGGTGGGCCGCTAACGCAGCAAAGTGAGTGTCGCTAGCGCAGTTGGCGTGTGGACTCCAGGATTGCAAGAAAGTAATAAAAATTAACAAAGATCGCGACGTTAGCGGTCATTGGTGGGCCGCTAACGGTTATTGGTGGGCCGCTAACGCAGCCCAAGTGCTTTTCGCTAGCGCAGTTGGAGTGTGGATTCCAGGATTGCAAGAAAGTAATAAAAATGATCGGGGATCGCGACGCTAGCGGCCATTGGTGAGCCGCTAACGGTCATTGGTGGGCAGGTAACGCAGCCCGAGTGCGTGTCGCTAGCGCAGTTGGCGTGTGGATTCCAGGATTGCAAGAAAGTAATAAAAATGATCGGGGATCGCGACGCTAGCGGCCATTGGTGAGCCGCTAACGGTCATTGGTGGGCAGGTAACGCAGCCCGAGTGCGTGTCGCTAGCGCAGTTGGCGTGTGGATTCCAGGATTGCATAAAAGTAAAGAAAATGAACGGAGATCGCGACGCTAGCGGCCATTGGTGGGCCGCTAACGGTCATTGGTGAGCCGCTAACGCAGCCAAAGTGCGTGTCGCTAGCGAAGTTGGCGTGTGGATTCCAGGATTGCAAGAAAGTAATAAAAATGAACGGAGATCGCGACGCTAGCGGCCATTGGTGGGCCGCTAACGGTCATTGATGGGCCGCTAACGCAGCTCAAGTGCGTGTCGCTAGCGCAATTGGCGTGTGGATCCCAGGATTGCATAAAAATAATGTAAATGAACGGATATCGCGACGCTAGCGGCCATTGGTGGGCCGCTAACGGTCATTGGTGAGCCGCTAACGCAGCCAAAGTGCGTGTCGCTAGCGCAGTTGGCGTGTGGATTACAGGATTGCAAGAAAGTAATAAAAATGAACGGAGATCGTGACGCTAGCGGCCATTGGTAGGCCGCTAACGGTCCATGATGGGCCGCTAACGCAGCCCAAGTGCGTGTCGCTATCGCAGTTGGCGTGTGGATTCCAGGATTGCATAAAAGTAATAAAAATGAACGGAGATCGCGACGTTAGCGGCCATTGGTGGGCCGCTAACGGTTATTGGTGGGCCGCTAACGCAGCCCAAGTGCGTGTCGCTAGCGCAGTTGGCGTGTGGATTCCAGGATTGCAAGAAAGTAATAAAAATGAATGGAGATCGCGACGTTAGCGACCATTGGTGGGCCGCTAACGGTCATTGGTGAGCCGCTAACGCCGCAAAGTGAGTGTCGCTAGCGCAGTTGGCGTTGTGGATTCCAGGATTGCAAGAAAGTAATAAAAATGAACGGAGATCGCGACGCTAGCGGCCATTGGTGGGCCGTTAACGGTCATTGATGGGCCGCTAACGCAGCTCAAGTGCGTGTCGCTAGCGCAGTTGGCGTGTGGATTCCAGGATTGCATAAAAGTAATAAAAATGAACGGAGATCGCGACGCTAGCGGCCATTGGTGGGCCGCTAACGGTCATTGGTGGGCCGCTAACGAAAAATGAACGCCACGGGTGGGCCGCTAACGCAGCTCAAGTGCGTGTCGCTAGCGCAGTTGGCGTGTGGATTCCAGGATTGCATAAAAGTAATAAAAATAACGCTAGCGGCCATTGATGGGCCGCTAACGGTCATTGATGGGCCGCTAACGCAGCCCAGGTGCGTGTCGCTAGCGCAGTTAGCGTGTGGATTCCAGGATTGCATAAAAGTAATAAAAATGAACGCTGGCGGCCATTGGTGAGCCGCTAACTGTCATTGGTGGGCCGCTAACGCAGCTCAAGTGCGTGTCGCTAGCGCAGTTGGCGTGTGGATCCCAGGATTGCATAAAAATAATGTAAATGAACGGATATCGCGACGCTAGCGGCCATTGGTGGGCCGATAACGGTCATTGGTGAGCCGCTAACGCAGCCAAAGTGCGTGTCGCTAGCGCAGTTGGCGTGTGGATTACAGGATTGCAAGAAAGTAATAAAAATGAACGGAGATCGTGACGCTAGCGGCCATTGGTAGGCCGCTAACGGTCCATGATGGGCCGCTAACGCAGCCCAAGTGCGTGTCGCTAGCGCAGTTGGCGTGTGGATTCCAGGATTGCATAAAAGTAATAAAAATGAACGGAGATCGCGACGTTAGCTGCCATTGGTGGGCCGCTAACGGTTATTGGTGGGCCGCTAACGCAGCCCAAGTGCGTGTCGCTAGCGCAGTTGGCGTGTGGATTCCAGGATTGCAAGAAAGTAATAAAAATGAACGGAGATCGCGACGTTAGCGGCCATTGGTGGGCCGCTAACGGTCATTGGTGAGCCGCTAACGCAGCAAAGTGAGTGTCGCTAGCGCAGTTGGCGTTGTGGATTCCAGGATTGCAAGAAAGTAATAAAAATGAACGGAGATCGCGACGCTAGCGGCCATTGGTGGGCCGTTAACGGTCATTGATGGGCCGCTAACGCAGCTCAAGTGCGTGTCGCTAGCGCAGTTGGCGTGTGGATTCCAGGATTGCATAAAAGTAATAAAAATGAACGGAGATCGCGACGCTAGCGGCCATTGGTGGGTCGCTAACGGTCATTGGTGGGCCGCTAACGAAAAATGAACGCCACGGGTGGGCCGCTAACGCAGCTCAAGTGCGTGTCGCTAGCGCAGTTGGCGTGTGGATTCCAGGATTGCATAAAAGTAATAAAAATGAACGGAGATCGCGACGCTAGCGGTCATTGGTGGGCCGCTAACGGTCATTGGTGGTTCGCTAACGCAGCCCAAGTGCGTGTCGCTAGCGCAGTTGGCGTGTGGATTCCAGGATTGCATAAAAGTAATAAAAATAACGCTAGCGGCCATTGATGGGCCGCTAACGGTCATTGATGGGCCGCTAACGCAGCCCAGGTGCGTGTCGCTAGCGCAGTTAGCGTGTGGATTCCAGGATTGCATAAAAGTAATAAAAATGAACGCGGGCGGCCATTGGTGGGCCGCTAACTGTCATTGGTGGGCCGCTAACGCAGCCCAGGTGCGTGTCGCTAGCGTAGTTGTCGTGTGGATTCCAGGATTCCATAAAAGTAATAAGAATGAACGGAGATCGCGACGCTAGCGGCCATTGGTGGGCCGCTAACGGTCATTGGTGGGCCGCTAACGAAAAATGAACGCCATTGGTGGGCCGCTAACGATAAATGACCCACTTTGGCTGCCCGCTAACGAAAAATGAACGCTAGCGGCCATTGGTGGGCCGCTAACAGTCATTGGTGGGCCGCTAACGCAGCAAAGTGAGTGTCGCTAGCGCAGTTGGCGTGTGGACTCCAGGATTGCAAGAAAGTAATAAAAATTAACAAAGATCGCGACGTTAGCGGTCATTGGTGGGCCGCTAACGGTTATTGGTGAGCCGCTAACGCAGCCCAAGTGCTTTTCGCTAGCGCAGTTGGAGTGTGGATTCCAGGATTGCAAGAAAGTAATAAAAATGATCGGAGATCGCGACGCTAGCGGCCATTGGTGAGCCGCTAACGGTCATTGGTGGGCAGGTAACGCAGCCCGAGTGCGTGTCGCTAGCGCAGTTGGCGTGTGGATTCCAGGATTGCAAGAAAGTAATAAAAATGAACGGAGATCGCGACGCTAGCGGCCATTGGTGGGCCGCTAACGGTCATTGGTGGGCCGCTAACGCAGCTCAAGTGCGTGTCGCTAGCGCAGTTGGCGTGTGGTGTCCAGGATTGCATAAAAGTAAAGAAAATGAACGGAGATTGCGACGCTAGCGGCCATTGGTGGGCCGCTAACGGTCATTGGTGAGCCGCTAACGCAGCCAAAGTGCGTGTCGCTAGCGTAGTTGGCGTGTGGATTCCAGGATTGCAAGAAAGTAATAAAAATGAACGGAGATCGCGACGCTAGCGGCCATTGGTGGGCCGCTAACGGTCATTGGTGGGCCGCTAACGCAGCTCAAGTGCGTGTCGCTAGCGCAATTGGCGTGTGGATTCCAGGATTGCATAAAAATAATGAAAATGAACGGAGATCGCGACGCTAGCGGCCATTGGTGGGCCGCTAACGGTCATTGGTGAGCCGCTAACGCAGCTAAAGTGCGTGTCGCTAGCGCAGTTGGCGTGTGGATTCCAGGATTGCAAGAAAGTAATAAAAATGAACGGAGATCGCGACGCTAGCGGCCATTGGTGGGCCGCTAACGGTCATTGGTGAGCCGCTAACGCAGCAAAGTGAGTGTCGCTAGCGCAGTTGGCGTGTGGATTCCAGGATTGCAAGAAAGTAATAAAAATTAACGGAGATCGCGACGCTAGCGGCCATTGGTGGGCCGCTAACGGTAATTGATGGGCCGCTAACGCAGCCCAAGTGCGTGTCGCTAGCGCAGTTGGCGTGTGGATTCCAGGATTGCATAAAAGTAATAAAAATGAACGGAGATCGCGACGCTAGCGGCCATTGGTGGGCCGCTAACGGTCATTGGTGGGCCGCTAACGAAAAATGAACGCCACGGGTGGGCCGCTAACGCAGCTCAAGTGCGTGTCGCTAGCGCAGTTGGCGTGTGGATTCCAGGATTGCATAAAAGTATAAAAATTAACGCTGGCGGCCATTGGTGGGCCGCTAACGGTTATTGGTGGGCCGCTAACGCAGCCCAAGTGCGTGTCGCTAGCGCAGTTGGCGTGTGGATTCCAGGATTGCAAGAAAGTAATGAAAATGAACGGAGATCGCGACACTAGCGGCCATTGGTGGGCCGCTAACGGTCATTGGTGAGCCGCTAGCGCAGCAAAGTGAGTGTCGCTAGCGCAGTTGGCGTTGTGGATTCCAGGATTGCAAGAAAGTAATAAAAATGAACGGAGATCGCGACGCTAGCGGCCATTGGTGGGCCGCTAACGGTCATTGATGGGCCGCTAACGCAGCTCAAGTGCGTGTCGCTAGCGCAGTTGGCGCGTGGATTCCAGGATTGCATAAAAGTAGTAAAAATGAACGGAGATCGCGACGCTAGCGGTCATTGGTGGGCCGCTAACGGTCATTGATGGGCCGCTAACGCAGCCCAGGTGCGTGTCGCTAGCGCAGTTAGCGTGTGGATTCCAGAATTGCATAAAAGTAATAAAAATGAACGCTGGCGGCCATTGGTGGGCCGCTAACTGTCATTGGTGGGCCGCTAACGCAGCCCAGGTGCGTGTCGCTAGCGTAGTTGTCGTGTGGATTCCAGGATTGCATAAAAGTAATAAGAATGAACGGAGATCGCGACGCTAGCGGCCATTGGTGGGCCGCTAACGGTCATTGGTGGGCCGCTAACGAAAAATGAACGCCGGTGGTGGGCCGCTAACGATAAATGACCCACTTTGACTGCCCGCTAACGAAAAATGAACGCTAGCGGCCATTGGTGGGCCGCTAACGGTCATTGGTGGGCCGCTAACGCAGCAAAGTGAGTGTCGCTAGCGCAGTTGGCGTGTGGACTCCAGGATTGCAAGAAAGTAATAAAAATTAACAAAGATCGCGACGTTAGCGGTCATTGGTGGGCCGCTAACGGTTATTGGTGGGCCGCTAACGCAGCCCAAGTGCTTTTCGCTAGCGCAGTTGGAGTGTGGATTCCAGTATTGCAAGAAAGTAATAAAAATGATCGGGGATCGCGACGCTAGCGGCCATTGGTGAGCCGCTAACGGTCATTGGTGGGCAGGTAACGCAGCCCGAGTGCGTGTCGCTAGCGCAGTTGGCGTGTGGATTCCAGGATTGCAAGAAAGTAATAAAAATGAACGGAGATCGCGACGCTAGCGGCCATTGGTGGGCCGCTAACGGTCATTGGTGGGCCGCTAACGCAGCAAAGTGAGTGTCGCTAGCGCAGTTGGCGTGTGGATTCCAGGATTGCAAGAAAGTATTAAAAATTAACGAAGATCGCGACGCTAGCGGCCATTGATGGGCCGCTAACGGTCATTGGTGGTTCGCTAACGCAGCCCAAGTGCGTGTCGCTAGCGCAGTTAGCGTGTGGATTCCAGGATTGCATAAAAGTAATAAAAATGAACGCTGGCGGCCATTGGTGGGCCGCTAACTGTCATTGGTGGGCCGCTAACGAAAAATGAACGCCATTGGTGGGACGCTAACGAAAAATGGCGCACTTTTGCTGCCCGCTAACGAAAAATGAAAGCTAGTGGCAATTGGTGGGCTGCTAACGGTCATTGGTGGGCCGCTAACGCAGCAAAGTGAGTGTCGCTAGCGCAGTTTGCGTGTGGATTCCAGGATTGCAAGAAAGTATTAAAAATGAACGAAGATCGCGACGCTAGCGGCCATTGGTGGGCCGCTAACGGTCATTGGTGGTTCGCTAACGCAGCCCAAGTGCGTGTCGCTAGCGCAGTTAGCGTGTGGATTCCAGGATTGCATAAAAGTAATAAAAATGAACGCTGGCGGCCATTGGTGGGCCGCTAACGGTTATTGGTGGGCCGCTAACGCAGCCCAAGTGCGTGTCGCTAGCGCAGTTGGAGTGTGGATTCCAGGATTGCAAGAAAGTAATAAAAATGATCGGAGATCGCGACGCTAGCGGCCATTGGTGAGCCGCTAACGGTCATTGGTGGGCAGGTAACGCAGCCCGAGTGCGTGTCGCTAGCGCAGTTGGCGTGTGGATTCCAGGATTGCAAGAAAGTAATAAAAATGAACGGAGATCGCGACGCTAGCGGCCATTGGTGGGCCGCTAACGGTCATTGGTGGGCCGCTAACGCAGCTCAAGTTCGTGTCGCTAGCGCAGTTGGAGTGTGGATTCCAGGATTGCATAAAAGTAAAGAAAATGAACGGAGATCGCGACGCTAGCGGCCATTGGTGGGCCGCTAACGGTCATTGGTGGGCCGCTAACGCAGCTCAAGTTCGTGTCGCTAGCGCAGTTGGCGTGTGGATTCCAGGATTGCATAAAAATAATGAAAATGAACGGAGATCGCGACGCTAGCGGCCATTGGTGGGCCGCTAACGGTCATTGATGGGCCGCTTACGCAGCTCAAGTGCGTATCGCTAGCGCAGTTGGCGTGTGGATCCCAGGATTGCATAAAAATAATAAAAATGAACGCTGGCGGCCATTGGTGGGCCGCTAACTGTCATTGGTGGGCCGCTAACGCAGCCCAGGTGCGTGTCGCTAGCGTAGTTGTCGTGTGGATTCCAGGATTGCATAAAAGTAATAAGAATGAACGGAGATCGCGACGCTAGCGGCCATTGGTGGGCCGCTAACGGTCATTGGTGGGCCGCTAACGAAAAATGAACGCCATTGGTGGGCCGCTAACGATAAATGACCCACTTTGGCTGCCCGCTAACGAAAAATGAACGCTAGCGGCCATTGGTGGGCCGCTAACGGTCATTGGTGGGCCGCTAACGCAGCAAAGTGAGTGTCGCTAGCGCAGTTGGCGTGTGGACTCCAGGATTGCAAGAAAGTAATAAAAATTAACAAAGATCGCGACGTTAGCGGTCATTGGTGGGCCGCTAACGGTTATTGGTGAGCCGCTAACGCAGCCCAAGTGCTTTTCGCTAGCGCAGTTGGAGTGTGGATTCCAGGATTGCAAGAAAGTAATAAAAATGATCGGAGATCGCGACGCTAGCGGCCATTGGTGAGCCGCTAACGGTCATTGGTGGGCAGATAACGCAGCCCGAGTGCGTGTCGCTAGCGCAGTTGGCGTGTGGATTCCAGGATTGCAAGAAAGTAATAAAAATGAACGGAGATCGCGACGTTAGCGGTCATTGGTGGGCCGCTAACGGTTATTGGTGAGCCGCTAACGCAGCCCAAGTGCTTTTCGCTAGCGCAGTTGGAGTGTGGATTCCAGGATTGCAAGAAAGTAATAAAAATGATCGGAGATCGCGACGCTAGCGGCCATTGGTGGGCCGCTAACGGTCATTGGTGGGCCGCTAACGCAGCTCAAGTGCGTGTCGCTAGCGCAGTTGGCGTGTGGTGTCCAGGATTGCATAAAAGTAAAGAAAATGAACGGAGATTGCGACGCTAGCGGCCATTGGTGGGCCGCTAACGGTCATTGGTGAGCCGCTAACGCAGCCAAAGTGCGTGTCGCTAGCGTAGTTGGCGTGTGGATTCCAGGATTGCAAGAAAGTAATAAAAATGAACGGAGATCGCGACGCTAGCGGCCATTGGTGGGCCGCTAACGGTCATTGGTGGGCCGCTAACGCAGCTCAAGTGCGTGTCGCTAGCGCAATTGGCGTGTGGATTCCAGGATTGCATAAAAATAATGAAAATGAACGGAGAGCGCGACGCTAGCGGCCATTGGTGGGCCGCTAACGGTCATTGGTGAGCCGCTAACGCAGCTAAAGTGCGTGTCGCTA
Organism: Malachius bipustulatus; assembly: GCA_910589415.1. Classification (NCBI taxonomy): domain Eukaryota; kingdom Metazoa; phylum Arthropoda; class Insecta; order Coleoptera; family Melyridae; genus Malachius; species Malachius bipustulatus. The sequence continues at coordinate 59,569,680 of OU342632.1, forward strand.
GCGCAGTTGGCGTGTGGATTCCAGGATTGCAAGAAAGTAATAAAAATGAACGGAGATCGCGACGCTAGCGGCCATTGTTGGGCCGCTAACGGTCATTGGTGAGCCGCTAACGCAGCAAAGTGAGTGTCGCTAGCGCAGTTGGCGTGTGGATTCCAGGATTGCAAGAAAGTAATAAAAATTAACGGAGATCGCGACGCTAGCGGCCATTGGTGAGCCGCTAACGGTCATTGATGGGCCGCTAACGCAGCCCAAGTGCGTGTCGCTAGCGCAGTTGGCGTGTGGATTCCAGGATTGCATAAAAGTAATAAAAATGAACGGAGATCGCGACGCTAGCGGCCATTGGTGGGCCGCTAACGGTCATTGGTGGGCCGCTAACGAAAAATGAACGCCACGGGTGGGCCGCTAACGCAGCTCAAGTGCGTGTCGCTAGCGCAGTTGGCGTGTGGATTCCAGGATTGCATAAAAGTAATAAAAATTAACGCTGGCGGCCATTGGTGGGCCGCTAACGGTTATTGGTGGGCCGCTAACGCAGCCCAAGTGCGTGTCGCTAGCGCAGTTGGCGTGTGGATTCCAGGATTGCAAGAAAGTAATGAAAATGAACGGAGATCGCGACACTAGCGGCCATTGGTGGGCCGCTAACGGTCATTGGTGAGCCGCTAGCGCAGCAAAGTGAGTGTCGCTAGCGCAGTTGGCGTTGTGGATTCCAGGATTGCAAGAAAGTAATAAAAAAGAACGGAGATCGCGACGCTAGCGGCCATTGGTGGGCCGCTAACGGTCATTGATGGGCCGCTAACGCAGCTCAAGTGCGTGTCGCTAGCGCAGTTGGCGTGTGGATTCCAGGATTGCATAAAAGTAATAAAAATGAACGGAGATCGCGACGCTAGCGGCCATTGGTGGGCCGCTAACGGTCATTGGTGGGCCGCTAACGAAAAATGAACGCCACGGGTGGGCCGCTAACGCAGCTCAAGTGCGTGTCGCTAGCGCAGCTGGCATGTGGATTCCAGGATTGCATAAAAGTAATAAAAATGAACGGAGATCGCGACGCTAGCGGTCATTGGTGGGCCGCTAACGGTCATTGGTGGTTCGCTAACGCAGCCCAAGTGCGTGTCGCTAGCGCAGTTGGCGTGTGGATTCCAGGAATGCATAAAAGTAATAAAAATGAACGCTAGCGGCCATTGGTGGGCCGCTAACGGTCATTGATGGGCCGCTAACGCAGCCCAGGTGCGTGTCGCTAGCGCAGTTAGCGTGTGGATTCCAGAATTGCATAAAAGTAATAAAAATGAACGCTGGCGGCCATTGGTGGGCCGCTAACTGTCATTGGTGGGCCGCTAACGCAGCCCAGGTGCGTGTCGCTAGCGTAGTTGTCGTGTGGATTCCAGGATTGCATAAAAGTAATAAGAATGAACGGAGATCGCGACGCTAGCGGCCATTGGTGGGCCGCTAACGGTCATTGGTGGGCCGCTAACGAAAAATGAACGCCGGTGGTGGGCCGCTAACGATAAATGACCCACTTTGGCTGCCCGCTAACGAAAAATGAACGCTAGCGGCCATTGGTGGGCCGCTAACGGTCATTGGTGAGCCGCTAACGCAGCAAAGTGAGTGTCGCTAGCGCAGTTGGCGTGTGGACTCCAGGATTGCAAGAAAGTAATAAAAATTAACAAAGATCGCGACGTTAGCGGTCATTGGTGGGCCGCTAACGGTTATTGGTGGGCCGCTAACGCAGCCCAAGTGCTTTTCGCTAGCGCAGTTGGAGTGTGGATTCCAGGATTGCAAGAAAGTAATAAAAATGATCGGGGATCGCGACGCTAGCGGCCATTGGTGAGCCGCTAACGGTCATTGGTGGGCAGGTAACGCAGCCCGAGTGCGTGTCGCTAGCGCAGTTGGCGTGTGGATTCCAGGATTGCAAGAAAGTAATAAAAATGAACGGAGATCGCGACGCTAGCGGCCATTGGTGGGCCGCTAACGGTCATTGGTGGGCCGCTAACGCAGCAAAGTGAGTGTCGCTAGCGCAGTTGGCGTGTGGATTCCAGGATTGCAAGAAAGTATTAAAAATTAACGAAGATCGCGACGCTAGCGGCCATTGATGGGCCGCTAACGGTCATTGGTGGTTCGCTAACGCAGCCCAAGTGCGTGTCGCTAGCGCAGTTAGCGTGTGGATTCCAGGATTGCATAAAAGTAATAAAAATGAACGCTGGCGGCCATTGGTGGGCCGCTAACTGTCATTGGTGGGCCGCTAACGCAGCCCAGGTGCGTGTCGCTAGCGTAGTTGTCGTGTGGATTCCAGGATTGCATAAAAGTAATAAGAATGACCGGAGATCGCGACGCTAGCGGCCATTGGTGGGCCGCTAACGGTCATTGGTGGGCTGCTAACGAAAAATGAACGCCATTGGTGGGCCGCTAACGAAAAATGACCCACTTTGGCTGCCCGCTAACGAAAAATGAACGCTAGCGGCCATTGGTGGGCCGCTAACGGTCATTGATGGGCCGCTAACGCAGCAAAGTGAGTGTAGCTAGCGCAGTTGGCGTGTGGACTCCAGGATTGCAAGAAAGTTATAAAAATTAACAAAGATCGCGACGTTAGCGGCCATTGGTGGGCCGCTAACGGTTATTGGTGGGCCGCTAACGCAGCCCAAGTGCGTGTCGCTAGCGCAGTTGGTGTGTGGATTCCAGGATTGCAAGAAAGTAATAAAAATGATCGGAGATCGCGACGCTAGCGGCCATTGGTGGGCCGCTAACGGTCATTGGTGGGCCGCTAACGAAAAATGAACGCCATTGGTGGGCCGCTAACGAAAAATGACCCACTTTGGCTGCCCGCTAACTAAAAATGAACGCTAGCGGCCATTGGTGGGCCGCTAACGGTCATTGGTGGGCAGCTGACGCAGCCCGAGTGCGCGTCGCTAGCGCAGTTGGCGTGTGGATTCCAGGATTGCAAGAAAGCAAAAAAAATGAACGAAGATCGCGACGCTAGCGGCCATTGGTGAGCCGCTAACGGTCATTGGTGAGCCGCTAACGCAGCAAAGTGAGTGTCGCTAGCGCAGTTGGCGTGTGGATTCCAGGATTGCAAGAAAGTAATAACAATGAACGGAGATCGCGACGCTAGCGGCCATTGGTGGGCCGCTAACGGTCATTGGTGAGCCGCTAACGCAGCCAAAGTGCGTGTCGCTAGCGCAGTTGGCGTGTGGATTCCAGGATTGCAAGAAAGTAATAAAAATGAACGGAGATGGCGACGCTAGCGGCCATTGGTGGGCCGCTAACGGTCATTGGTGGGCCGCTAACGCAGCTCAAGTGCGTGTCGCTAGCGCAGTTGGCGTGTGGATTCCAGGATTGCATAAAAATAATGAAAATGAACGGAGATCGCGACGCTAGCGGCCATTGGTGGGCCGCTAACGGTCATTGGTGAGCCGCTAACGCAGCCAAAGTGCGTGTCGCTAGCGCAGTTGGCGTGTGGATTCCAGGATTGCAAGAAAGTAATAAAAATGAACGGAGATCGCGACGCTAGCGGCCATTGGTGGGCCGCTAACGGTCATTCGTGAGCCGCTAACGCAGCAAAGTGAGTGTCGCTAGCGCAGTTGGCGTGTGGATTCCAGGATTGCAAGAAAGTAATAAAAATTAACGGAGATCGCGACGCTAGCGGCCATTGGTGGGCCGCTAACGGTCATTGATGGGCCGCTAACGCAGCTCAAGTGCGTGTCGCTAGCGCAGTTGGCGTGTGGATTCCAGGATTGCATAAAAGTAATAAAAATGAACGGAGATCGCGACGCTAGCGGCCATTGGTGGGCCGCTAACGGTCATTGGTGGGCCGCTAACGAAAAATGAACGCCACGGGTGGGCCGCTAACGCAGCTCAAGTGCGTGTCGCTAGCGCAGTTGGCGTGTGGATTCCAGGATTGCATAAAAGTAATAAAAATGAACGGAGATCGCGACGCTAGCGGTCATTGGTGGGCCGCTAACGGTCATTGGTGGTTCGCTAACGCAGCCCAAGTGCGTGTCGCTAGCGCAGTTGGCGTGTGGATTCCAGGATTGCATAAAAGTAATAAAAATGAACGCTAGCGGCCATTGGTGGGCCGCTAACGGTTATTGATGGGCCGCTAACGCAGCCCAGGTGCGTGTCGCTAGCGCAGTTAGCGTGTGGATTCCAGAATTGCATAAAAGTAATAAAAATGAACGCTGACGGCCATTGGTGGGCCGCTAACTGTCATTGGTGGTTCGCTAACGCAGCCCAAGTGCGTGTCGCTAGCGCAGTTGGCGTGTGGATTCCAGGATTACATAAAAGTAATAAAAATAACGCTAGCGGCCATTGATGGGCCGCTAACGGTCATTGATGGGCCGCTAACGCAGCCCAGGTGCGTGTCGCTAGCGCAGTTAGCGTGTGGATTCCAGAATTGCATAAAAGTAATAAAAATGAACGCTGGCGGCCATTGGTGGGCCGCTAACTGTCATTGGTGGGCCGCTAACGCAGCCCAGGTGCGTGTCGCTAGCGTAGTTGTCGTGTGGATTCCAGGATTGCATAAAAGTAATAAGAATGAACGGAGATCGCGACGCTAGCGGCCATTGGTGGGCCGCTAACGGTCATTGGTGGGCCGCTAACCAAAAATGAACGCCATTGGTGGGCCGCTAACGATAAATGACCCACTTTGGCTGCCCGCTAACGAAAAATGAACGCTAGCGGCCATTGGTGGGCCGCTAACGGTCATTGGTGGGCCGCTAACGCAGCAAAGTGAGTGTCGCTAGCGCAGTTGGCGTGTGGACTCCAGGATTGCAAGAAAGTAATAAAAATTAACAAAGATCGCGACGTTAACGGTCATTGGTGGGCCGCTAACTGTTATTGGTGAGCCGCTAACGCAGCCCAAGTGCTTTTCGCTAGCGCAGTTGGAGTGTGGATTCCAGGATTGCAAGAAAGTAATAAAAATGATTGGAGATCGCGACGCTAGCGGCCATTGGTGAGCCGCTAACGGTCATTGGTGGGCAGGTAACGCAGCCCGAGTGCGTGTCGCTAGCGCAGTTGGCGTGTGGATTCCAGGATTGCAAGAAAGTAATAAAAATGAACGGAGATCGCGACGCTAGCGGCCATTGGTGGGCCGCTAACGGTCATTGGTGGGCCGCTAACGCAGCTCAAGTGCGTGTCGCTAGCGCAGTTGGCGTGTGGTGTCCAGGATTGCATAAAAGTAAAGAAAATGAACGGAGATCGCGACGCTAGCGGCCATTGATGGGCCGCTAACGGTCATTGGTGAGCCGCTAACGCAGCCAAAGTGCGTGTCGCTAGCGCAGTTGGCGTGTGGATTCCAGGATTGCAAGAAAGTAATAAAAATGAACGGAGATCGCGACGCTAGCGGCCATTGGTGGGCCGCTAACGGTCATTGGTGGGCCGCTAACGCAGCTCAAGTGCGTGTCGCTAGCGCAGTTGGCGTGTGGATTCCAGGATTGCATAAAAATAATGAAAATGAACGGAGATCGCGACGCTAGCGGCCATTGGTGGGCCGCTAACGGTCATTGGTGAGCCGCTAACGCAGCCAAAGTGCGTGTCGCTAGCGCAGTTGGCGTGTGGATTCCAGGATTGCAAGAAAGTAATAAAAATGAACGGAGATCGCGACGCTAGCGGCCATTGGTGGGCCGCTAACGGTCATTGGTGAGCCGCTAACGCAGCAAAGTGAGTGTCGCTAGCGCAGTTGGCGTGTGGATTCCAGGATTGCAAGAAAGTAATAAAAATTAACGGAGATCGCGACGCTAGCGGCCATTGGTGGGCCGCTAACGGTCATTGATGGGCCGCTAACGCAGCCCAAGTGCGTGTCGCTAGCGCAGTTGGCGTGTGGATTCCAGGATTGCATAAAAGTAATAAAAATGAACGGAGATCGCGACGCTAGCGGCCATTGGTGGGCCGCTAACGGTCATTGGTGGGCCGCTAGCGCAGCAAAGTGAGTGTCGCTAGCGCAGTTGGCGTTGTGGATTCCAGGATTGCATAAAAGTAATAAAAATGAACGCTGGCGGCCATTGGTGGGCCGCTAACGGTTATTGGTGGGCCGCTAACGCAGCCCAAGTGCGTGTCGCTAGCGCAGTGTGCGTGTGGATTCCAGGATTGCAAGAAAGTAATGAAAATGAACGGAGATCGCGACACTAGCGGCCATTGGTGGGCCGCTAACGGTCATTGGTGAGCCGCTAGCGCAGCAAAGTGAGTGTCGCTAGCGCAGTTGGCGTGTGGTGTCCAGGATTGCATAAAAGTAAAGAAAATGAACGGAGATCGCGACGCTAGCGGCCATTGGTGGGCCGCTAACGGTCATTGGTGAGCCGCTAACGCAGCCAAAGTGCGTGTCGCTAGCGCAGTTGGCGTGTGGATTCCAGGATTGCAAGAAAGTAATAAAAATGAACGGAGATCGCGACGCTAGCGGCCATTGGTGGGCCGCTAACGGTCATTGGTGGGCCGCTAACGCAGCTCAAGTGCGTGTCGCTAGCGCAGTTGGCGTGTGGATTCCAGGATTGCATAAAAATAATGAAAATGAACGGAGATCGCGACGCTAGCGGCCATTGGTGGGCCGCTAGCGGTCATTGGCGGGCCGCTAACGGTCATTGGTGGTTCGCTAACGCAGCCCAAGTGCGTGTCGCTAGCGCAGTTGGCGTGTGGATTCCAGGATTGCATAAAAGTAATAAAAATGAACGCTAGCGGCCATTGGTGGGCCGCTAACGGTTATTGATGGGCCGCTAACGCAGCCCAGGTGCGTGTCGCTAGCGCAGTTAGCGTGTGGATTCCAGAATTGCATAAAAGTAATAAAAATGAACGCTGGCGGCCATTGGTGGGCCGCTAACTGTCATTGGTGGTTCGCTAACGCAGCCCAAGTGCGTGTCGCTAGCGCAGTTGGCGTGTGGATTCCAGGATTACATAAAAGTAATAAAAATAACGCTAGCGGCCATTGATGGGCCGCTAACGGTCATTGATGGGCCGCTAACGCAGCCCAGGTGCGTGTCGCTAGCGCAGTTAGCGTGTGGATTCCAGAATTGCATAAAAGTAATAAAAATGAACGCTGGCGGCCATTGGTGGGCCGCTAACTGTCATTGGTGGGCCGCTAACGCAGCCCAGGTGCGTGTCGCTAGCGTAGTTGTCGTGTGGATTCCAGGATTGCATAAAAGTAATAAGAATGAACGGAGATCGCGACGCTAGCGGCCATTGGTGGGCCGCTAACGGTCATTGGTGGGCCGCTAACCAAAAATGAACGCCATTGGTGGGCCGCTAACGATAAATGACCCACTTTGGCTGCCCGCTAACGAAAAATGAACGCTAGCGGCCATTGGTGGGCCGCTAACGGTCATTGGTGGGCCGCTAACGCAGCAAAGTGAGTGTCGCTAGCGCAGTTGGCGTGTGGACTCCAGGATTGCAAGAAAGTAATAAAAATTAACAAAGATCGCGACATTAACGGTCATTGGTGGGCCGCTAACTGTTATTGGTGAGCCGCTAACGCAGCCCAAGTGCTTTTCGCTAGCGCAGTTGGAGTGTGGATTCCAGGATTGCAAGAAAGTAATAAAAATGATCGGAGATCGCGACGCTAGCGGCCATTGGTGAGCCGCTAACGGTCGTTGGTGGGCAGGTAACGCAGCCCGAGTGCGTGTCGCTAGCGCAGTTGGCGTGTGGATTCCAGGATTGCAAGAAAGTAATAAAAATGAACGGAGATCGCGACGCTAGCGGCCATTGGTGGGCCGCTAACGGTCATTGGTGGCCCGCTAACGCAGCTCAAGTGCGTGTCGCTAGCGCAGTTGGCGTGTGGTGTCCAGGATTGCATAAAAGTAAAGAAAATGAACGGAGATCGCGACGCTAGCGGCCATTGGTGGGCCGCTAACGGTCATTGGTGAGCCGCTAACGCAGCCAAAGTGCGTGTCGCTAGCGCAGTTGGCGTGTGGATTCCAGGATTGCAAGAAAGTAATAAAAATGAACGGAGATCGCGACGCTAGCGGCCATTGGTGGGCCGCTAACGGTCATTGGTGGGCCGCTAACGCAGCTCAAGTGCGTGTCGCTAGCGCAGTTGGCGTGTGGATTCCAGGATTGCATAAAAATAATGAAAATGAACGGAGATCGCGACGCTAGCGGCCATTGGTGGGCCGCTAACGGTCATTGGTGAGCCGCTAACGCAGCCAAAGTGCGTGTCGCTAGCGCAGTTGGCGTGTGGATTCCAGGATTGCAAGAAAGTAATAAAAATGAACGGAGATCGCGACGCTAGCGGCCATTGGTGGGCCGCTAACGGTCATTGGTGAGCCGCTAACGCAGCAAAGTGAGTGTCGCTAGCGCAGTTGGCGTGTGGATTCCAGGATTGCAAGAAAGTAATAAAAATTAACGGAGATCGCGACGCTAGCGGCCATTGGTGGGCCGCTAACGGTCATTGATGGGCCGCTAACGCAGCCCAAGTGCGTGTCGCTAGCGCAGTTGGCGTGTGGATTCCAGGATTGCATAAAAGAAATAAAAATGAACGGAGATCGCGACGCTAGCGGCCATTGGTGGGCCGCTAACGGTCATTGGTGGGCCGCTAGCGCAGCAAAGTGAGTGTCGCTAGCGCAGTTGGCGTTGTGGATTCCAGGATTGCATAAAAGTAATAAAAATGAACGCTGGCGGCCATTGGTGGGCCGCTAACGGTTATTGGTGGGCCGCTAACGCAGCCCAAGTGCGTGTCGCTAGCGCAGTGTGCGTGTGGATTCCAGGATTGCAAGAAAGTAATGAAAATGAACGGAGATCGCGACACTAGCGGCCATTGGTGGGCCGCTAACGGTCATTGGTGAGCCGCTAGCGCAGCAAAGTGAGTGTCGCTAGCGCAGTTGGCGTGTGGTGTCCAGGATTGCATAAAAGTAAAGAAAATGAACGGAGATCGCGACGCTAGCGGCCATTGGTGGGCCGCTAACGGTCATTGGTGAGCCGCTAACGCAGCCAAAGTGCGTGTCGCTAGCGCAGTTGGCGTGTGGATTCCAGGATTGCAAGAAAGTAATAAAAATGAACGGAGATCGCGACGCTAGCGGCCATTGGTGGGTCGCTAACGGTCATTGGTGGGCCGCTAACGCAGCTCAAGTGCGTGTCGCTAGCGCAGTTGGCGTGTGGATTCCAGGATTGCATAAAAATAATGAAAATGAACGGAGATCGCGACGCTAGCGGCCATTGGTGGGCCGCTAACGGTCATTGGTGAGCCGCTAACGCAGCCAAAGTGCGTGTCGCTAGCGCAGTTGGCGTGTGGATTCCAGGATTGCAAGAAAGTAATAAAAATGAACGGAGATCGCGACGCTAGCGGCCATTGGTGGGCCGCTTACGGTCATTCGTGAGCCGCTAACGCAGCAAAGTGAGTGTCGCTAGCGCAGTTGGCGTGTGGATTCCAGGATTGCAAGAAAGTAATAAAAATTAACGGAGATCGCGACGCTAGCGGCCATTGGTGGGCCGCTAACGGTCATTGATGGGCCGCTAACGCAGCCCAAGTGCGTGTCGCTAGCGCAGTTGGCGTGTGGATTCCAGGATTGCATAAAAGTAATAAAAATGAACGGAGATCGCGACGCTAGCGGCCATTGGTGGGCCGCTAACGGTCATTGGTGGGCCGCTAACGAAAAATGAACGCCACGGGTGGGTCGCTAACGCAGCTCAAGTGCGTGTCGCTAGCGCAGTTGGCGTGTGGATTCCAGGATTGCATAAAAGTAATAAAAATGAACGCTGGCGGCCATTGGTGGGCCGCTAACGGTTATTGGTGGGCCGCTAACGCAGCCCAAGTGCGTGTCGCTAGCGCAGTTGGCGTGTGGATTCCAGGATTGCAAGAAAGTAATGAAAATGAACGGAGATCGCGACACTAGCGGCCATTGGTGGGCCGCTAACGGTCATTGGTGAGCCGCTAGCGCAGCAAAGTGAGTGTCGCTAGCGCAGTTGGCGTTGTGGATTCCAGGATTGCAAGAAAGTAATAAAAATGAACGGAGATCGCGACGCTAGCGGCCATTGGTGGGCCGCTAACGGTCATTGGTGGGCCGCTAACGCAGCTCAAGTGCGTGTCGCTAGCGCAGTTGGCGTGTGGATTCCAGGATTGCATAAAAGTAAAGAAAATGAACGGAGATCGCGACGCTAGCGGCCATTGGTGGGCCGCTAACGGTCATTGGTGAGCCGCTAACGCAGCCAAAGTGCGTGTCGCTAGCGCAGTTGGCGTGTGGATTCCAGGATTGCAAGAAAGTAATAAAAATTAACGGAGATCGCGACGCTAGCGGCCATTGGTGGGCCGCTAACGGTCATTGGTGGGCCGCTAACGCAGCTCAAGTGCGTGTCGCTAGCGCAGTTGGCGTGTGGATTCCAGGATTGCATAAAAATAATGAAAATGAACGGAGATCGCGACGCTAGCGGCCATTGGTGGGCCGCTAACGGTCATTGGTGAGCCGCTAACGCAGCCAAAGTGCGTGTCGCTAGCGCAGTTGGCGTGTGGATTCCAGGATTGCAAGAAAGTAATAAAAATGAACGAAGATCGTGACGCTAGCGGCCATTGGTAGGCCGCTAACGGTCCATGATGGGCCGCTAACGCAGCCCAAGTGCGTGTCGCTATCGCAGTTGGCGTGTGGATTCCAGGATTGCAAGAAAGTAATAAAAATGAACGGAGATCGCGACGCTAGCGGCCATTGGTGGGCCGCTAACGGTCATTGGTGAGCCGCTAACGCAGCAAAGTGAGTGTCGCTAGCGCAGTTGGCGTGTGGATTCCAGGATTGCAAGAAAGTAATAAAAATGAACGGAGATCGCGACGCTAGCGGCCATTGGTGGGCCGCTAACGGTCATTGATGGGCCGCTAACGCAGCCCAAGTGCGTGTCGCTAGCGCAGTTGGCGTGTGGATTCCAGGATTGCATAAAAGTAATAAAAATGAACGGAGATCGCGACGCTAGCGGCCATTGAAGGGCCGCTAACGGTCATTGGTGGGCCGCTAACGAAAAATGAACGCCACGGGTGGGCCGCTAACGCAGCTCAAGTGCGTGTCGCTAGCGCAGTTGGCGTGTGGATTCCAGGATTGCATAAAAGTAATAAAAATGAACGGAGATCGCGACGCTAGCGGTCATTGGTGGGCCGCTAACGGTCATTGGTGGTTCGCTAACGCAGCCCAAGTGCGTGTCGCTAGCGCAGTTGGCGTGTGGATTCCAGGATTGCATAAAAGTAATAAAAATGTACGCTGGCGGCCATTGGTGGGCCGCTAACTGTCATTGGTGGGCCGCTAACGCAGCCCAGGTGCGTGTCGCTAGCGTAGTTGTCGTGTGGATTCCAGGATTGCATAAAAGTAATAAGAATGAACGGAGATCGCGACGCTAGCGGCCATTGGTGGGCCGCTAACGGTCATTGGTGGGCCGCTAACGAAAAATGAACGCCATTGGTGGGCCGCTAACGAAAAATGACCCACTTTGGCTGCCCGCTAATGAAAAATGAACGCTAGCGGCCATTGGTGGGCCGCTAACGGTCATTGGTGGGCCGCTAACGCAGCAAAGTGAGTGTCGCTAGCGCAGTTGGCGTGTGGACTCCAGGATTGCAAGAAAGTAATAAAAATTAACAAAGATCGCGACGTTAGCGGTCATTGGTGGGCCGCTAACGGTTATTGGTGGGCCGCTAACGCAGCCCAAGTGCGTGTCGCTAGCGCAGTTGGAGTGGGGATTCCAGGATTGCAAAAAAGTAATAAAAATGATCGGAGATCGCGACGCTAGCGGCCATTGGTGAGCCGCTAACGGTCATTGGTGGGCAGGTAACGCAGCCCGAGTGCGTGTCGCTAGCGCAGTTGGCGTGTGGATTCCAGGATTGCAAGAAAGTAATAAAAATGAACGGAGATCGCGACGCTAGCGGTCATTGGTGGGCCGCTAACGGTTATTGGTGGGCCGCTAACGCAGCCCAAGTGCGTGTCGCTAGCGCAGTTGGAGTGGGGATTCCAGGATTGCAAGAAAGTAATAAAAATGATCGGAGATCGCGACGCTAGCGGCCATTGGTGAGCCGCTAACGGTCATTGGTGGGCAGGTAACGCTAGCGCAGTTGGCGTGTGGATTCCAGGATTGCAAGAAAGTAATAAAAATGAACGGAGATCGCGACGCTAGCGGCCATTGGTGGGCCGCTAACGGTCATTGGTGGGCCGCTAACGCAGCTCAAGTGCGTGTCGCTAGCGCAGTTGGCGTGTGGTGTCCAGGATTGCATAAAAGTAAAGAAAATGAACGGAGATCGCGACGCTAGCGGCCAATGGTGGGCCGCTAACGGTCATTGGTGAGCCGCTAACGCAGCCAAAGTGCGTGTCGCTAGCGCAGTTGGCGTGTGGATTCCAGGATTGCAAGAAAGTAATAAAAATGAACGGAGATCGCGACGCTAGCGGCCATTGGTGGGCCGCTAACGGTCATTGGTGGGCCGCTAACGCAGCTCAAGTGCGTGTCGCTAGCGCAGTTGGCGTGTGGATTCCAGGATTGCATAAAAATAATGAAAATGAACGGAGATCGCGACGCTAGCGGCCATTGGTGGGCCGCTAACGGTCATTGGTGAGCCGCTAACGCAGCCAAAGTGCGTGTCGCTAGCGCAGTTGGCGTGTGGATTCCAGGATTGCAAGAAAGTAATAAAAATGAACGGAGATCGCGACGCTAGCGGCCATTGGTGGGCCGCTAACGGTCATTGGTGAGCCGCTAACGCAGCAAAGTGAGTGTCGCTAGCGCAGTTGGCGTGTGGATTCCAGGATTGCAAGAAAGTAATAAAAATTAACGGAGATCGCGACGCTAGCGGCCATTGGTGGGCCGCTAACGGTCATTGATGGGCCGCTAACGCAGCCCAAGTGCGTGTCGCTAGCGCAGTTGGCATGTGGATTCCAGGATTGCATAAAAGTAATAAAAATGAACGGAGATCGCGACGCTAGCGGCCATTGGTGGGCCGCTAACGGTCATTGGTGGGCCGCTAGCGCAGCAAAGTGAGTGTCGCTAGCGCAGTTGGCGTTGTGGATTCCAGGATTGCATAAAAGTAATAAAAATGAACGCTGGCGGTCATTGGTGGGCCGCTAACGGTTATTGGTGGGCCGCTAACGCAGCCCAAGTGCGTGTCGCTAGCGCAGTGTGCGTGTGGATTCCAGGATTGCAAGAAAGTAATGAAAATGAACGGAGATCGCGACACTAGCGGCCATTGGTGGGCCGCTAACGGTCATTGGTGAGCCGCTAGCGCAGCAAAGTGAGTGTCGCTAGCGCAGTTGGCGTTGTGGATTCCAGGATTGCAAGAAAGTAATAAAAATGAACGGAGATCGCGACGCTAGCGGCCATTGGTGGGCCGCTAACGGTCATTGATGGGCCGCTAACGCAGCTCAAGTGCGTGTCGCTAGCGCAGTTGGCGTGTGGATTCCAGGATTGCATAAAAGTAATAAAAATGAACGGAGATCGCGACGATAGCGGCCATTGGTGGGCCGCTAACGGTCATTGGTGGGCCGCTAACGAAAAATAACGCCACGGGTGGGCCGCTAACGCAGCTCAAGTGCGTGTCGCTAGCGCAGTTGGCGTGTGGATTCCAGGATTGCATAAAAGTAATAAAAATGAACGGAGATCGCGACGCTAGCGGTCATTGGTGGGCCGCTAACGGTCATTGGTGGTTCGCTAACGCAGCCCAAGTGCGTATCGCTAGCGCAGTTAGCGTGTGGATTCCAGAATTGCATAAAAGTAATAAAAATGAACGCTGGCGGCCATTGGTGGGCCGCTAACTGTCATTGGTGGGCCGCTAACGCAGCCCAGGTGCGTGTCGCTAGCGTAGTTGTCGTGTGGATTCCAGGATTGCATAAAAGTAATAAGAATGAACGGAGATCGCGACGCTAGCGGCCATTGGTGGGCCGCTAACGGTCATTGGTGGGCCGCTAACGAAAAATGAACGCCGGTGGTGGGCCGCTAACGATAAATGACCCACTTTGGCTGCCCGCTAACGAAAAATGAACGCTAGCGGCCATTGGTGGGCCGCTAACGGTCATTGGTGGGCCGCTAACGCAGCAAAGTGAGTGTCGCTAGCGCAGTTGGCGTGTGGACTCCAGGATTGCAAGAAAGTAATAAAAATTAACAAAGATCGCGACGTTAGCGGTCATTGGTGGGCCGCTAACGGTTATTGGTGGGCCGCTAACGCAGCCCAAGTGTTTTTCGCTAGCGCAGTTGGAGTGTGGATTCCAGGATTGCAGGAAAGTAATAAAAATGATCGGGGATCGCGACGCTAGCGGCCATTGGTGAGCCGCTAACGGTCATTGGTGGGCAGGTAACGCAGCCCGAGTGCGTGTCGCTAGCGCAGTTGGCGTGTGGATTCCAGGATTGCAAGAAAGTAATAAAAATGAACGGAGATCGCGACGCTAGCGGCCATTGGTGGGCCGCTAACGGTCATTGGTGGGCCGCTAACGCAGCAAAGTGAGTGTCGCTAGCGCAGTTGGCGTGTGGATTCCAGGATTGCAAGAAAGTATTAAAAATTAACGAAGATCGCGACGCTAGCGGCCATTGGTGGGCCGCTAACGGTCATTGGTGGTTCGCTAACGCAGCCCAAGTGCGTGTCGCTAGCGCAGTTAGCGTGTGGATTCCAGGATTGCATAAAAGTAATAAAAATGAACGCTGGCGGCCATTGGTGGGCCGCTAACGGTCATTGGTGGGCAGCTGACGCAGCCCGAGTGCGCGTCGCTAGCGCAGTTGGCGTGTGGATTCCAGGATTGCAAGAAAGCAAAAAAAATGAACGAAGATCGCGACGCTAGCGGCCATTGGTGGGCCGCTAACGGTCATTGGTGAGCCGCTAACGCAGCAAAGTGAGTGTCGCTAGCGCAGTTGGCGTGTGGATTCCAGGATTGCAAGAAAGTAATAACAATGAACGGAGATCGCGACGCTAGCGGCCATTGGTGGGCCGCTAACGGTCATTGATGGGCCGCTAACTCAGCCCAAGTGCGTGTCGCTAGCGCAGTTGGCGTGTGGATTCCAGGATTGCATAAAAGTAATAAAAATGAACGGAGATCGCGACGCTATCGGCCATTGGTGTGCCGCTAACGGTCATTGGTGGGCCGCTAACGAAAAACGAACGCCATTGGTGGGCCGCTAACGAAAAATGATCCACTTTGGCTGCCCGCTAACAAAAAATGAACGCTAGCGGCCATTGGTGGGCCGCTAACGGTCATTGGTGGGCCGCTAACGAAAAATGAACGCCATTGGTGGGACGCTAACGAAAAATGGCGCACTTTTGCTGCCCGCTAACGAAAAATGAAAGCTAGTGGCAATAGGTGGGCTGCTAACGGTCATTGGTGGGCCGCTAACGCAGCAAAGTGAGTGTCGCTAGCGCAGTTTGCGTGTGGATTCCAGGATTGCAAGAAAGTAATAAAAATGAACGAAGATCGCGACGCTAGCGGCCATTGGTGGGCCGCTAACGGTCATTGGTGGTTCGCTAACGCAGCCCAAGTGCGTGTCGCTAGCGCAGTTAGCGTGTGGATTCCAGGATTGCATAAAAGTAATAAAAATGAACGCTGGCGGCCATTGGTGGGCCGCTAACGGTTATTGGTGGGCCGCTAACGCAGCCCAAGTGCGTGTCGCTAGCGCAGTTGGAGTGTGGATTCCAGGATTGCAAGAAAGTAATAAAAATGAACGGAGATCGTGACGCTAGCGGCCATTGGTAGGCCGCTAACGGTTCATGATGGGCCGCTAACGCAGCCCAAGTGCGTGTCGCTATCGCAGTTGGCGTGTGGATTCCAGGATTGCATAAAAGTAATAAAAATGAACGGAGATCGCGACGTTAGCGGCCATTGGTGGGCCGCTAACGGTTATTGGTGGGCCGCTAACGCAGCACAAGTGCGTGTCGCTAGCGCAGTTGGCGTGTGGATTCCAGGATTGCAAGAAAGTAATAAAAATGAACGGAGATCGCGACGTTAGCGGCCATTGGTGGGCCGCTAACGGTCATTGGTGAGCCGCTAACGCAGCAAAGTGAGTGTCGCTAGCGCAGTTGGCGTTGTGGATTCCAGGATTGCAAGAAAGTAATAAAAATGAACGGAGATCGCGACGCTAGCGGCCATTGGTGGGCCGTTAACGGTCATTGATGGGCCGCTAACGCAGCTCAAGTGCGTGTCGCTAGCGCAGTTGGCGTGTGGATTCCAGGATTGCATAAAAGTAATAAAAATGAACGGAGATCGCGACGCTAGCGGCCATTGGAGGGCCGCTAACGGTCATTGGTGGGCCGCTAACGAAAAATGAACGCCACGGGTGGGCCGCTAACGCAGCTCAAGTGCGTGTCGCTAGCGCAGTTGGCGTGTGGATTCCAGGATTGCATAAAAGTAATAAAAATGAACGGAGATCGCGACGCTAGCGGTCATTGGTGGGCCGCTAACGGTCATTGGTGGTTCGCTAACGCAGCCCAAGTGCGTGTCGCTAGCATTTAGCGTGTGGATTCCAGGATTGCATAAAAGTAATAAAAATGAACGCTGGCGGCCATTGGTGGGCCGCTAACGGTTATTGGTGGGCCGCTAACGCAGCCCAAGTGCGTGTCGCTAGCGCAGTTGGAGTGTGGATTCCAGGATTGTAAGAAAGTAATAAAAATGAACGGAGATCGTGACGCTAGCGGCCATTGGTAGGCCGCTAACGGTTCATGATGGGCCGCTAACGCAGCCCAAGTGCGTGTCGCTATCGCAGTTGGCGTGTGGATTCCAGGATTGCATAAAAGTAATAAAAATGAACGGAGATCGCGACGTTAGCGGCCATTGGTGGGCCGCTAACGGTTATTGGTGGGCCGCTAACGCAGCCCAAGTGCGTGTCGCTAGCGCAGTTGGCGTGTGGATTCCAGGATTGCAAGAAAGTAATAAAAATGAACGGAGATCGCGACGTTAGCGGCCATTGGTGGGCCGCTAACGGTCATTGGTGAGCCGCTAACGCAGCAAAGTGAGTGTCGCTAGCGCAGTTGGCGTTGTGGATTCCAGGATTGCAAGAAAGTAATAAAAATGAACGGAGATCGCGACGCTAGCGGCCATTGGTGGGCCGTTAACGGTCATTGATGGGCCGCTAACGCAGCTCAAGTGCGTGTCGCTAGCGCAGTTGGCGTGTGGATTCCAGGATTGCATAAAAGTAATAAAAATGAACGGAGATCGCGACGCTAGCGGCCATTGGTGGGCCGCTAACGGTCATTGGTGGGCCGCTAACGAAAAATGAACGCCACGGGTGGGCCGCTAACGCAGCTCAAGTGCGTGTCGCTAGCGCAGTTGGCGTGTGGATTCCAGGATTGCATAAAAGTAATAAAAATGAACGGAGATCGCGACGCTAGCGGTCATTGGTGGGCCGCTAACGGTCATTGGTGGTTCGCTAACGCAGCCCAAGTGCGTGTCGCTAGCGCAGTTGGCGTGTGGATTCCAGGATTGCATAAAAGTAATAAAAATAACGCTAGCGGCCATTGATGGGCCGCTAACGGTCATTGATGGGCCGCTAACGCAGCCCATGTGCGTGTCGCTGGCGCAGTTAGCGTGTGGATTCCAGGATTGCATAAAAGTAATAAAAATGAACGCTGGCGGCCATTGGTGGGCCGCTAACTGTCATTGGTGGGCCGCTAACGCAGCCCAGGTGCGTGTCGCTAGCGTAGTTGTCGTGTGGATTCCAGGATTGCATAAAAGTAATAAGAATGAACGGAGATCGCGACGCTAGCGGCCATTGGTGGGCCGCTAACGGTCATTGGTGGGCCGCTAACGCAGCAAAGTGAGTGTCGCTAGCGCAGTTGGCGTGCGGACTCCAGGATTGCAAGAAAGTAATAAAAATGATCGGAGATCGCGACGCTAGCGGCCGTTGGTGAGCCGCTAACGGTCATTGGTGGGCAGGTAACGCAGCCCGAGTGCGTGTCGCTAGCGCAGTTGGCGTGTGGATTCCAGGATTGCAAGAAAGTAATAAAAATGAACGGAGATCGCGACGCTAGCGGCCATTGGTGGGCCGCTAACGGTCATTGGTGGGCCGCTAACGCAGCTCAAGTGCGTGTCGCTAGCGCAGTTGGCGTGTGGATTCCAGGATTGCATAAAAGTAAAGAAAATGAACGGAGATCGCGACGCTAGCGGCCATTGGTGGGCCGCTAACGGTCATTGGTGAGCCGCTAACGCAGCCAAAGTGCGTGTCGCTAGCGCAGTTGGCGTGTGGATTCCAGGATTGCAAGAAAGTAATAAAAATTAACGGAGATCGCGACGCTAGCGGCCATTGGTGGGCCGCTAACGGTCATTGGTGGGCCGCTAACGCAGCTCAAGTGCGTGTCGCTAGCGCAGTTGGCGTGTGGATTCCAGGATTGCATAAAAATAATGAAAATGAACGGAGATCGCGACGCTAGCGGCCATTGGTGGGCCGCTAACGGTCATTGGTGAGCCGCTAACGCAGCCAAAGTGCGTGTCGCTAGCGCAGTTGGCGTGTGGATTCCAGGATTGCAAGAAAGTAATAAAAATGAACGAAGATCGTGACGCTAGCGGCCATTGGTAGGCCGCTAACGGTCCATGATGGGCCGCTAACGCAGCCCAAGTGCGTGTCGCTATCGCAGTTGGCGTGTGGATTCCAGGATTGCAAGAAAGTAATAAAAATGAACGGAGATCGCGACGCTAGCGGCCATTGGTGGGCCGCTAACGGTCATTGGTGAGCCGCTAACGCAGCAAAGTGAGTGTCGCTAGTGCAGTTGGCGTGTGGATTCCAGGATTGCAAGAAAGTAATAAAAATGAACGGAGATCGCGACGCTAGCGGCCATTGGTGGGCCGCTAACGGTCATTGATGGGCCGCTAACGCAGCCCAAGTGCGTGTCGCTAGCGCAGTTGGCGTGTGGATTCCAGGATTGCATAAAAGTAATAAAAATGAACGGAGATCGCGACGCTAGCGGCCATTGAAGGGCCGCTAACGGTCATTGGTGGGCCGCTAACGAAAAATGAACGCCACGGGTGGGCCGCTAACGCAGCTCAAGTGCGTGTCGCTAGCGCAGTTGGCGTGTGGATTCCAGGATTGCATAAAAGTAATAAAAATGAACGGAGATCGCGACGCTAGCGGTCATTGGTGGGCCGCTAACGGTCATTGGTGGTTCGCTAACGCAGCCCAAGTGCGTGTTGCT
The DNA here is from genome assembly GCA_910589415.1 of Malachius bipustulatus. Lineage (NCBI taxonomy): Eukaryota > Metazoa > Arthropoda > Insecta > Coleoptera > Melyridae > Malachius > Malachius bipustulatus. Next base: position 59,588,701 of record OU342632.1, read on the forward strand.
AGCGCAGTTGGCGTGTGGATTCCAGGATTGCATAAAAGTAATAAAAATGTACGCTGGCGGCCATTGGTGGGCCGCTAACTGTCATTGGTGGGCCGCTAACGCAGCCCAGGTGCGTGTCGCTAGCGTAGTTGTCGTGTGGATTCCAGGATTGCATAAAAGTAATAAGAATGAACGGAGATCGCGACGCTAGCGGCCATTGGTGGGCCGCTAACGGTCATTGGTGGGCCGCTAACGAAAAATGACCCACTTTGGCTGCCCGCTAATGAAAAATGAACGCTAGCGGCCATTGGTGGGCCGCTAACGGTTATTGGTGGCCCGCTAACGCAGCAAAGTGAGTGTCGCTAGCGCAGTTGGCGTGTGGACTCCAGGATTGCAAGAAAGTAATAAAAATTAACAAAGATCGCGACGTTAGCGGTCATTGGTGGGCCGCTAACGGTTATTGGAAGGCCGCTAACGCAGCCCAAGTGCGTGTCGCTAGCGCAGTTGGAGTGGGGATTCCAGGATTGCAAAAAAGTAATAAAAATGATCGGAGATCGCGACGCTAGCGGCCATTGGTGAGCCGCTAACGGTCATTGGTGGGCAGGTAACGCAGCCCGAGTGCGTGTCGCTAGCGCAGTTGGCGTGTGGATTCCAGGATTGCAAGAAAGTAATAAAAATGAACGGAGATCGCGACGCTAGCGGCCATTGGTGGGCCGCTAACGGTCATTGATGGGCCGCTAACGCAGCCCAAGTGCGTGTCGCTAGCGCAGTTGGCGTGTGGATTCCAGGATTGCATAAAAGTAATAAAAATGAACGGAGATCGCGACGCTAGCGGCCATTGAAGGGCCGCTAACGGTCATTGGTGGGCCGCTAACGAAAAATGAACGCCACGGGTGGGCCGCTAACGCAGCTCAAGTGCGTGTCGCTAGCGCAGTTGGCGTGTGGATTCCAGGATTGCATAAAAGTAATAAAAATGAACGGAGATCGCGACGCTAGCGGTCATTGGTGGGCCGCTAACGGTCATTGGTGGTTCGCTAACGCAGCCCAAGTGCGTGTCGCTAGCGCAGTTGGCGTGTGGATTCCAGGATTGCATAAAAGTAATAAAAATGTACGCTGGCGGCCATTGGTGGGCCGCTAACTGTCATTGGTGGGCCGCTAACGCAGCCCAGGTGCGTGTCGCTAGCGTAGTTGTCGTGTGGATTCCAGGATTGCATAAAAGTAATAAGAATGAACGGAGATCGCGACGCTAGCGGCCATTGGTGGGCCGCTAACGGTCATTGGTGGGCCGCTAACGAAAAATGAACGCCATTGGTGGGCCGCTAACGAAAAATGACCCACTTTGGCTGCCCGCTAATGAAAAATGAACGCTAGCGGCCATTGGTGGGCCGCTAACGGTTATTGGTGGCCCGCTAACGCAGCAAAGTGAGTGTCGCTAGCGCAGTTGGCGTGTGGACTCCAGGATTGCAAGAAAGTAATAAAAATTAACAAAGATCGCGACGTTAGCGGTCATTGGTGGGCCGCTAACGGTTATTGGAAGGCCGCTAACGCAGCCCAAGTGCGTGTCGCTAGCGCAGTTGGAGTGGGGATTCCAGGATTGCAAAAAAGTAATAAAAATGATCGGAGATCGCGACGCTAGCGGCCATTGGTGAGCCGCTAACGGTCATTGGTGGGCAGGTAACGCAGCCCGAGTGCGTGTCGCTAGCGCAGTTGGCGTGTGGATTCCAGGATTGCAAGAAAGTAATAAAAATGAACGGAGATCGCGACGCTAGCGGCCATTGGTGGGCCGCTAACGGTCATTGATGGGCCGCTAACGCAGCCCAAGTGCGTGTCGCTAGCGCAGTTGGCGTGTGGATTCCAGGATTGCATAAAAGTAATAAAAATGAACGGAGATCGCGACGCTAGCGGCCATTGAAGGGCCGCTAACGGTCATTGGTGGGCCGCTAACGAAAAATGAACGCCACGGGTGGGCCGCTAACGCAGCTCAAGTGCGTGTCGCTAGCGCAGTTGGCGTGTGGATTCCAGGATTGCATAAAAGTAATAAAAATGAACGGAGATCGCGACGCTAGCGGTCATTGGTGGGCCGCTAACGGTCATTGGTGGTTCGCTAACGCAGCCCAAGTGCGTGTCGCTAGCGCAGTTGGCGTGTGGATTCCAGGATTGCATAAAAGTAATAAAAATGTACGCTGGCGGCCATTGGTGGGCCGCTAACTGTCATTGGTGGGCCGCTAACGCAGCCCAGGTGCGTGTCGCTAGCGTAGTTGTCGTGTGGATTCCAGGATTGCATAAAAGTAATAAGAATGAACGGAGATCGCGACGCTAGCGGCCATTGGTGGGCCGCTAACGGTCATTGGTGGGCCGCTAACGAAAAATGAACGCCATTGGTGGGCCGCTAACGAAAAATGACCCACTTTGGCTGCCCGCTAATGAAAAATGAACGCTAGCGGCCATTGGTGGGCCGCTAACGGTCATTGGTGGGCCGCTAACGCAGCAAAGTGAGTGTCGCTAGCGCAGTTGGCGTGTGGACTCCAGGATTGCAAGAAAGTAATAAAAATTAACAAAGATCGCGACGTTAGCGGTCATTGGTGGGCCGCTAACGGTTATTGGTGGGCCGCTAACGCAGCCCAAGTGCGTGTCGCTAGCGCAGTTGGAGTGGGGATTCCAGGATTGCAAAAAAGTAATAAAAATGATCGGAGATCGCGACGCTAGCGGCCATTGGTGAGCCGCTAACGGTCATTGGTGGGCAGGTAACGCAGCCCGAGTGCGTGTCGCTAGCGCAGTTGGCGTGTGGATTCCAGGATTGCAAGAAAGTAATAAAAATGAACGGAGATCGCGACGCTAGCGGCCATTGGTGGGCCGCTAACGGTGATTGGTGGGCCCCTAACGCAGCTCAAGTGCGTGGCGCTAGCGCAGTTGGCGTGTGGATTCCAGGATTGCATAAAAGTAAAGAAAATGAACGGAGATCGCGACGCTAGCGGCCATTGGTGGGCCGCTAACGGTCATTGGTGAGCCGCTAACGCAGCCAAAGTGCGTGTCGCTAGCGCAGTTGGCGTGTGGATTCCAGGATTGCAAGAAAGTAATAAAAATGAACGGAGATCGCGACGCTAGCGGCCATTGGTGGGCCGCTAACGGTCATTGGTGGGCCGCTAACGCAGCTCAAGTGCGTGTCGCTAGCGCAGTTGGCGTGTGGATTCCAGGATTGCATAAAAATAATGAAAATGAACGGAGATCGCGACGCTAGCGGCCATTGGTGGGCCGCTAACGGTCATTGGTGAGCCGCTAACGCAGCCAAAGAGCGTGTCGCTAGCGCAGTTGGCGTGTGGATTCCAGGATTGCAAGAAAGTAATAAAAATGAACGGAGATCGTGACGCTAGCGGCCATTGGTAGGCCGCTAACGGTCCATGATGGGCCGCTAACGCAGCCCAAGTGCGTGTCGCTATCGCAGTTGGCGTGTGGATTCCAGGATTGCAAGAAAGTAATAAAAATGAACGGAGATCGCGACGCTAGCGGCCATTGGTGGGCCGCTAACGGTCATTGGTGAGCCGCTAACGCAGCAAAGTGAGTGTCGCTAGCGCAGTTGGCGTGTGGATTCCAGGATTGCAAGAAAGTAATAAAAATGAACGGAGATCGCGACGCTAGCGGCCATTGGTGGGCCGCTAACGGTCATTGATGGGCCGCTAACGCAACCCAAGTGCGTGTCGCTAGCGCAGTTGCCGTGTGGATTCCAGGATTGCATAAAAGTAATAAAAATGAACGGAGATCGCGACGCTAGCGGCCATTGGTGGGCCGCTAACGGTCATTGGTGGGCCGCTAACGAAAAATGAACGCCACGGGTGGGCCGCTAACGCAGCTCAAGTGCGTGTCGCTAGCGCAGTTGGCGTGTGGATTCCAGGATTGCATAAAAGTAATAAAAATGAACGGAGATCGCGACGCTAGCGGTCATTGGTGGGCCGCTAACGGTCATTGGTGGTTCGCTAACGCAGCCCAAGTGCGTGTCGCTAGCGCAATTGGCGTGTGGATTCCAGGATTGCATAAAAGTAATAAAAATGAACGCTAGCGGCCATTGGTGGGCCGCTAACGGTCATTGATGGGCCGCTAACGCAGCCCAGGTGCGTGTCGCTAGCGCAGTTAGCGTGTGGATTCCAGGATTGCATAAAAGTAATAAAAATGAACGCTGGCGGCCATTGGTGGGCCGCTAACTGTCATTGGTGGGCCGCTAACGCAGCCCAGGTGCGTGTCGCTAGCGTAGTTGTCGTGTGGATTCCAGGATTGCATAAAAGTAATAAGAATGAACGGAGATCGCGACGCTAGCGGCCATTGGTGGGCCGCTAACGGTCATTGGTGGGCCGCTAACGAAAAATGAACGCCATTGGTGGGCCGCTAACGAAAAATGACCCACTTTGGCTGCCCGCTAACGAAAAATGAACGCTAGCGGCCATTGGTGGGCCGCCAACGGTCATTGGTGGGCCGCTAACGCAGCAAAGTGAGTGTCGCTAGAGCAGTTGGCGTGTGGACTCCAGGATTGCAAGAAAGTAATAAAAATTAACAAAGATCGCGACGTTAGCGGTCATTGGTGGGCCGCTAACGGTTATTGGTGGGCCGCTAACGCAGCCCAAGTGCGTGTCGCTAGCGCAGTTGGAGTGGGGATTCCAGGATTGCAAAAAAGTAATAAAAATGATCGGAGATCGCGACGCTAGCGGCCATTGGTGGGCCGCTAACGGTCATTGGTGGGCAGGTAACGCAGCCCGAGTGCGTGTCGCTAGCGCAGTTGGCGTGTGGATTCCAGGATTGCAAGAAAGTAATAAAAATGAACGGAGATCGCGACGCTGGCGGCCATTGGTGGGCCGCTAACGGTCATTGGTGGGCCGCTAACGAAAAATGAACGCCACGGGTGGGCCGCTAACGCAGCTCAAGTGCGTGTCGCTAGCGCAGTTGGCGTGTGGATTCCAGGATTGCATAAAAGTAATAAAAATGAACGGAGATCGCGACGCTAGCGGTCATTGGTGGGCCGCTAACGGTCATTGGTGGTTCGCTAACGCAGCCCAAGTGCGTGTCGCTAGCGCAGTTGGCGTGTGGATTCCAGGATTGCATAAAAGTAATAAAAATGAACGCTAGCGGCCATTGGTGGGCCGCTAACGGTCATTGATGGGCCGCTAACGCAGCCCAGGTGCGTGTCGCTAGCGCAGTTAGCGTGTGGATTCCAGGATTGCATAAAAGTAATAAAAATGAACGCTGGCGGCCATTGGTGGGCCGCTAACTGTCATTGGTGGGCCGCTAACGCAGCCCAGGTGCGTGTCGCTAGCGTAGTTGTCGTGTGGATTCCAGGATTGCATAAAAGTAATAAGAATGAACGGAGATCGCGACGCTAGCGGCCATTGGTGGGCCGCTAACGGTCATTGGTGGGCCGCTAACGAAAAATGAACGCCATTGGTGGGCCGCTAACGAAAAATGACCCACTTTGGCTGCCCGCTAACGAAAAATGAACGCTAGCGGCCATTGGTGGGCCGCTAACGGTCATTGGTGGGCCGCTAACGCAGCAAAGTGAGTGTCGCTAGAGCAGTTGGCGTGTGGACTCCAGGATTGCAAGAAAGTAATAAAAATTAACAAAGATCGCGACGTTAGCGGTCATTGGTGGGCCGCTAACGGTTATTGGTGGGCCGCTAACGCAGCCCAAGTGCGTGTCGCTAGCGCAGTTGGAGTGGGGATTCCAGGATTGCAAAAAAGTAATAAAAATGATCGGAGATCGCGACGCTAGCGGCCATTGGTGAGCCGCTAACGGTCATTGGTGGGCAGGTAACGCAGCCCGAGTGCGTGTCGCTAGCGCAGTTGGCGTGTGGATTCCAGGATTGCAAGAAAGTAATAAAAATGAACGGAGATCGCGACGCTGGCGGCCATTGGTGGGCCGCTAACGGTCATTGGTGGGCCGCTAACGCAGCTCAAGTGCGTGTCGCTAGCGCAGTTGGCGTGTGGATTCCAGGATTGCATAAAAGTAAAGAAAATGAACGGAGATCGCGACGCTAGCGGCCATTGGTGGGCCGCTAACGGTCATTGGTGAGCCGCTAACGCAGCCAAAGTGCGTATCGCTAGCGCAGTTGGCGTGTGGATTCCAGGATTGCAAGAAAGTAATAAAAATGAATGGAGATCGCGACGCTAGCGGCCATTGGTGGGCCGCTAACGGTCATTGGTGGGCCGCTAACGCAGCTCAAGTGCGTGTCGCTAGCGCAGTTGGCGTGTGGATTCCAGGATTGCATAAAAATAATGAAAATGAACGGAGATCGCGACGCTAGCGGCCATTGGTGGGCCGCTAACGGTCATTGGTGAGCCGCTAACACAGCCAAAGTGCGTGTCGCTAGCGCAGTTGGCGTGTGGATTCCAGGATTGCAAGAAAGTAATAAAAATGAACGGAGATCGTGACGCTAGCGGCCATTGGTAGGCCGCTAACGGTCCATGATGGGCCGCTAACGCAGCCCAAGTGCGTGTCGCTATCGCAGTTGGCGTGTGGATTCCAGGATTGCATAAAAGTAATAAAAATGAACGGAGATCGCGACGTTAGCGGCCATTGGTAGGCCGCTAACGGTCCATGATGGGCCGCTAACGCAGCCCAAGTGCGTGTCGCTATCGCAGTTGGCGTGTGGATTCCAGGATTGCAAGAAAGTAATAAAAATGAACGGAGATCGCGACGCTAGCGGCCATTGGTGGGCCGCTAACGGTCATTGGTGAGCCGCTAACGCAGCAAAGTGAGTGTCGCTAGCGCAGTTGGCGTGTGGATTCCAGGATTGCAAGAAAGTAATAAAAATGAACGGAGATCGCGACGCTAGCGGCCATTGGTGGGCCGCTAACGGTCATTGATGGGCCGCTAACGCAACCCAAGTGCGTGTCGCTAGCGCAGTTGCCGTGTGGATTCCAGGATTGCATAAAAGTAATAAAAATGAACGGAGATCGCGACGCTAGCGGCCATTGGTGGGCCGCTAACGGTCATTGGTGGGCCGCTAACGAAAAATGAACGCCACGGGTGGGCCGCTAACGCAGCTCAAGTGCGTGTCGCTAGCGCAGTTGGCGTGTGGATTCCAGGATTGCATAAAAGTAATAAAAATGAACGGAGATCGCGACGCTAGCGGTCATTGGTGGGCCGCTAACGGTCATTGGTGGTTCGCTAACGCAGCCCAAGTGCGTGTCGCTAGCGCAATTGGCGTGTGGATTCCAGGATTGCATAAAAGTAATAAAAATGAACGCTAGCGGCCATTGGTGGGCCGCTAACGGTCATTGATGGGCCGCTAACGCAGCCCAGGTGCGTGTCGCTAGCGCAGTTAGCGTGTGGATTCCAGGATTGCATAAAAGTAATAAAAATGAACGCTGGCGGCCATTGGTGGGCCGCTAACTGTCATTGGTGGGCCGCTAACGCAGCCCAGGTGCGTGTCGCTAGCGTAGTTGTCGTGTGGATTCCAGGATTGCATAAAAGTAATAAGAATGAACGGAGATCGCGACGCTAGCGGCCATTGGTGGGCCGCTAACGGTCATTGGTGGGCCGCTAACGAAAAATGAACGCCATTGGTGGGCCGCTAACGAAAAATGACCCACTTTGGCTGCCCGCTAACGAAAAATGAACGCTAGCGGCCATTGGTGGGCCGCCAACGGTCATTGGTGGGCCGCTAACGCAGCAAAGTGAGTGTCGCTAGAGCAGTTGGCGTGTGGACTCCAGGATTGCAAGAAAGTAATAAAAATTAACAAAGATCGCGACGTTAGCGGTCATTGGTGGGCCGCTAACGGTTATTGGTGGGCCGCTAACGCAGCCAAAGTGCGTGTCGCTAGCGCAGTTGGAGTGGGGATTCCAGGATTGCAAAAAAGTAATAAAAATGATCGGAGATCGCGACGCTAGCGGCCATTGGTGAGCCGCTAACGGTCATTGGTGGGCAGGTAACGCAGCCCGAGTGCGTGTCGCTAGCGCAGTTGGCGTGTGGATTCCAGGATTGCAAGAAAGTAATAAAAATGAACGGAGATCGCGACGCTGGCGGCCATTGGTGGGCCGCTAACGGTCATTGGTGGGCCGCTAACGAAAAATGAACGCCACGGGTGGGGCGCTAACGCAGCTCAAGTGCGTGTCGCTAGCGCAGTTGGCGTGTGGATTCCAGGATTGCATAAAAGTAATAAAAATGAACGGAGATCGCGACGCTAGCGGTCATTGGTGGGCCGCTAACGGTCATTGGTGGTTCGCTAACGCAGCCCAAGTGCGTGTCGCTAGCGCAGTTGGCGTGTGGATTCCAGGATTGCATAAAAGTAATAAAAATGAACGCTAGCGGCCATTGGTGGGCCGCTAACGGTCATTGATGGGCCGCTAACGCAGCCCAGGTGCGTGTCGCTAGCGCAGTTAGCGTGTGGATTCCAGGATTGCATAAAAGTAATAAAAATGAACGCTGGCGGCCATTGGTGGGCCGCTAACTGTCATTGGTGGGCCGCTAACGCAGCCCAGGTGCGTGTCGCTAGCGTAGTTGTCGTGTGGATTCCAGGATTGCATAAAAGTAATAAGAATGAACGGAGATCGCGACGCTAGCGGCCATTGGTGGGCCGCTAACGGTCATTGGTGGGCCGCTAACGAAAAATGAACGCCATTGGTGGGCCGCTAACGAAAAATGACCCACTTTGGCTGCCCGCTAACGAAAAATGAACGCTAGCGGCCATTGGTGGGCCGCTAACGGTCATTGGTGAGCCGCTAACGCAGCCAAAGTGCGTATCGCTAGCGCAGTTGGCGTGTGGATTCCAGGATTGCAAGAAAGTAATAAAAATGAATGGAGATCGCGACGCTAGCGGCCATTGGTGGGCCGCTAACGGTCATTGGTGGGCCGCTAACGCAGCTCAAGTGCGTGTCGCTAGCGCAGTTGGCGTGTGGATTCCAGGATTGCATAAAAATAATGAAAATGAACGGAGATCGCGACGCTAGCGGCCATTGGTGGGCCGCTAACGGTCATTGGTGAGCCGCTAACACAGCCAAAGTGCGTGTCGCTAGCGCAGTTGGCGTGTGGATTCCAGGATTGCAAGAAAGTAATAAAAATGAACGGAGATCGTGACGCTAGCGGCCATTGGTAGGCCGCTAACGGTCCATGATGGGCCGCTAACGCAGCCCAAGTGCGTGTCGCTATCGCAGTTGGCGTGTGGATTCCAGGATTGCATAAAAGTAATAAAAATGAACGGAGATCGCGACGTTAGCGGCCATTGGTAGGCCGCTAACGGTCCATGATGGGCCGCTAACGCAGCCCAAGTGCGTGTCGCTATCGCAGTTGGCGTGTGGATTCCAGGATTGCAAGAAAGTAATAAAAATGAACGGAGATCGCGACGCTAGCGGCCATTGGTGGGCCGCTAACGGTCATTGGTGAGCCGCTAACGCAGCAAAGTGAGTGTCGCTAGCGCAGTTGGCGTGTGGATTCCAGGATTGCAAGAAAGTAATAAAAACGAACGGAGATCGCGACGCTAGCGGCCATTGGTGGGCCGCTAACGGTCATTGATGGGCCGCTAACGCAGCCCAAGTGCGTGTCGCTAGCGCAGTTGGCGTGTGGATTCCAGGATTGCATAAAAGTATTAAAAATGAACGGAGATCGCGACGCTAGCGGCCATTTGTGGTCCGCTAGCGGTCATTGGTGGGCCGCTAACGGTTATTGGTGGGCCGCTAACGCAGCCCAAGTGCGTGTCGCTAGCGCAGTTGCAGTGTGGATTCCAGGATTGCATAAAAGTAATAAAAATGAACGCTAGCGGCCATTGGTGGGCCGCTAACGGTCATTGATGGGACGCTAACGCAGCCCAAGTGCGTGTCGCTAGCGCAATTGGCGTGTGGATTCCAGGATTGCATAAAAGTAATAAAAATTGACAAAGATCGCGACGTTAGCGGCCATTGGTGGGCCGCTAACGGTTATTGGTGGGCCGCTAACGAAAAATGAACGCCATTGGTAAGCCGCTAACGAAAAATGACCCACTTTGGCTGCCCGCTAACGAAAAATGAACGCTAGCGGCCATTGGTGGGCCGCTAACGGTCATTGGTGGGCCGCTAACGCAGCAAAGTGAGTGTCGCTAGCGCAGTTGGCGTGTGGACTCCAGGATTGCAAGAAAGTAATAAAAATGAACGGAGATCGCGACGCTAGCGGCCATTGGTGGGCCGCTAACGGTCATTGGTGGGCCGCTAACGAAAAATGAACGCCATTGGTGGGCCGCTAACGAAAAATTGCGCAATTTTGCTGCCCGCTAACGAAAAATGAAAGCTAGTGGCAATTGGTGGGCCGCTAACGGTCATTGGTGGGCCGCTAACGCAGCAAAGTGAGTGTCGCTAGCGCAGTTGGCGTGTGGATTCCAGGATTGCAAGAAAGTATTAAAAATGAACGAAGATCGCGACGCTAGCGGCCATTGGTGGGCCGCTAACGGTCATTGGTGGTTCGCTAACGCAGCCCAAGTGCGTGTCGCTAGCGCAGTTAGCCTGTGGATTCCAGGATTGCATAAAAGTAATAACAATGAACGCTGGCGGCCATTGGTGGGCCGCTAACGGTCATTGGTGGTTCGCTAACGCAGCCCAAGTGCGTGTCGCTAGCGCAGTTAGCGTGTGGATTCCAGGATTGCATAAAAGTAATAAAAATGAACGGAGATCGCGACGCTAGCGGCCATTGGTGGGCCGCTAACGGTCATTGGTGGGCCGCTAACGAAAAACGAACGCTATTGGTGGGCCGCTAACGAAAAATGACCCACTTTGGCTGCCCGCTAACGAAAAATGAACGCTAGCGGCCATTGGTGGGCCGCTAACGGTCATTGGTGGGCAGCTAACGCAGCCCGAGTGCGTGTCGCTAGCGCAGTTGGCGTGTGGATTCCAGGATTGCAAGAAAGCAAAAAAAATTAACGAAGATCGCGACGCTAGCGGCCATTGGTGGGCCGCTAACGGTCATTGGTGAGCCGCTAACGCAGCAAAGTGAGTGTCGCTAGCGCAGTTGGCGTGTGGATTCCAGGATTGCAAGAAAGTATTAACAATGAACGGTGATCGCGACGCTAGCGGCCATTGGTGGGCCGCTAACGGTCATTGATGGACCGCTAACGCAGCCCAAGTGAGTGTCGCTAGCGCAGTTGGCGTGTGGATTCCAGGATTGCATAAAAGTAATAAAAATGAACGGAGATCGCGACGCTAGCGGCCATTGGTGGGCCGCTAACGGTCATTGGTGGGCCGCTAACGAAAAACGAACGTCATTGGTGGGCCGCTAACAAAAAATGACCCACTTTGGCTGCCCGCTAACGAAAAATAAACGCTAGCGGCCATTGGTGGGCCACTAGCGGTCATTGGTGGGCTAACGCAGCAAAGTGAGTGTCGCTAGCGCAGTTGGCGTGGGGATTCCAGGATTGCAAGAAAGTAATAAAAATGAACGGAGATCGCGACGCTAGCGCCCATTGGTGGGTCGCTAACGGTCATTGGTGGGCCGCTAACGAAAAATGAACGCCATTGGTGGGCCGCTAACGAAAAATGGCGCACTTTTGCTGCCCGCTAACGAAAAATGAAAGCTAGTGGCAATTGGTGGGCCGCTAACCGTCATTGGTGGACCGCTAACGCAGCAAAGTGAGTGTCGCTAGCGCAGTTGGCGTGTAGATTCCAGGATTGCAAGAAAGTATTAAAAATGAACGAAGATCGCGACGCTAGCGGCCATTGGTGGGCCGCTAACGGTCATTGGTGGTTCGCTAACGCAGCCCAAGTGCGTGTCGCTAGCGCAGTTGGCGTGTGGATTCCAGGATTTCAAGAAAGTAATAACAATGAACGGAGATCGCGACGCTAGCGGCCATTGGTGGTCCGCTAACGGTCATTGATGGGCCGCTAACGCAGCCTAAGTGCGTGTCGCTAGCGCAGTTGGCGTGTGGATTCCAGGATTGCATAAAAGTAATAAAAATGAACGGAGATCGCGACGCTAGCGGCCATTGGTGGGCCGCTTACGGTCATTGGTGGGCCGCTAACGAAAAACGAACGCCATTGGTGGGCCGCTAACGAAAAATTACCCACTTTGGCTGCCCGCTAACGAAAAATGAACGCTAGCGGCCATTGGTGGGCCGCTAACTGTCATTGGTGGGCCGCTAACGCAGCCCAGGTGCGTGTCGCTAGCGTAGTTGTCGTGTGGATTCAAGGATTGCATAAAAGTAATAAAAATGAACGGAGATCGCGACGCTAGCGGCCATTGGGGGGCCGCTAACGGTCATTGGCGGGCCGCTAACGAAAAACGAACGCCATTGGTGGGCCGCTAACGAAAAATGACCCACTTTGGCTGCCCGCTAACGAAAAATGAACGCTAGCGGCCATTGGTGGGCCGCTAACGGTCATTGATGGGCCGCTAACGCAGCAAAGTGAGTGTCGCTAGCGCAGTTGGCGTCTGGATTCCAGGATTGCAAGAAAGTAATAAAAATGAACGGAGATCGCGACGCTAGCGGCCATTGGTGGGCCGCTAACGGTCATTGGCGGGCCGCTAACGAAAATCGAACGCCATTGGTGGGCCGCTAACGAAAAATGACCCACTTTGGCTGCCCGCTAACGAAAAATGAACGCTAGCGGCCATTGGTGGGCCGCTAACGGTCATTCGGTGGGCCGCTAACGCAGCAAAGTGAGTGTCGCTAGCGCAGTTGGCGTGTGGATTCCAGGATTGCAAGAAAGTATTAAAAATTAACGAAGATCGCGACGCTAGCGGCCATTGGTGGGCCGCTAACGGTCATTGGTGGTTCGCTAACGCAGCCCAAGTGCATGTCGCTAGCGCAGTTAGCGTGTAGATTCCAGGATTGCATAAAAGTAATAAAAATGAACGCTGGCGGCCATTGGTGGGCCGCTAACTGTCATTGGTGGGCCGCTAACGAAAAATGAACGCCATTGGTGGGCCGCTAACGAAAAATGGCGCAATTTTGCTGCCCGCTAACGAAAAATGAAAGCTAGTGGCAATTGGTGGGCCGCTAACGGTCATTGGTGGGCCGCTAACGCAGCAAAGTGAGTGTCGCTAGCGCAGTTGGCGTGTGGATTCCAGGATTGCAAGAAAGTATTAAAAATGAACGAAGATCGCGACGCTAGCGGCCATTGGTGGGCCGCTAACGGTCATTGGTGGTTCGCTAACGCAGCCCAAGTGCGTGTCGCTAGCGCAGTTAGCCTGTGGATTCCAGGATTGCATAAAAGTAATAACAATGAACGCTGGCGGCCATTGGTGGGCCGCTAACGGTCATTGGTGGTTCGCTAACGCAGCCCAAGTGCGTGTCGCTAGCGCAGTTAGCGTGTGGATTCCAGGATTGCATAAAAGTAATAAAAATGAACGGAGATCGCGACGCTAGCGGCCATTGGTGGGCCGCTAACGGTCATTGGTGGGCCGCTAACGAAAAACGAACGCTATTGGTGGGCCGCTAACGAAAAATGACCCACTTTGGCTGCCCGCTAACGAAAAATGAACGCTAGCGGCCATTGGTGGGCCGCTAACGGTCATTGGTGGGCAGCTAACGCAGCCCGAGTGCGTGTCGCTAGCGCAGTTGGCGTGTGGATTCCAGGATTGCAAGAAAGCAAAAAAAATTAACGAAGATCGCGACGCTAGCGGCCATTGGTGGGCCGCTAACGGTCATTGGTGAGCCGCTAACGCAGCCCAAGTGCGTGTCGCTATCGCAGTTGGCGTGTGGATTCCAGGATTGCAAGAAAGTAATAAAAATGAACGAAGATCGCGACGCTAGCGGCCATTGGTGGGCCGCTAACGGTCATTGGTGAGCCGCTAACGCAGCAAAGTGAGTGTCGCTAGCGCAGTTGGCGTGTGGATTCCAGGATTGCAAGAAAGTAATAAAAATGAACGGAGATCGCGACGCTAGCGGCCATTGGTGGGCCGCTAACGGTCATTGATGGGCCGCTAACGCAACCCAAGTGCGTGTCGCTAGCGCAGTTGCCGTGTGGATTCCAGGATTGCATAAAAGTAATAAAAATGAACGGAGATCGCGACGCTAGCGGCCATTGGTGGGCCGCTAACGGTCATTGGTGGGCCGCTAACGAAAAATGAACGCCACGGGTGGGCCGCTAACGCAGCTCAAGTGCGTGTCGCTAGCGCAGTTGGCGTGTGGATTCCAGGATTGCATAAAAGTAATAAAAATGAACGGAGATCGCGACGCTAGCGGTCATTGGTGGGCCGCTAACGGTCATTGGTGGTTCGCTAACGCAGCCCAAGTGCGTGTCGCTAGCGCAGTTGGCGTGTGGATTCCAGGATTGCATAAAAGTAATAAAAATGAACGCTAGCGGCCATTGGTGGGCCGCTAACGGTCATTGATGGGCCGCTAACGCAGCCCAGGTGCGTGTCGCTAGCGCATTTAGCGTGTGGATTCCAGGATTGCATAAAAGTAATAAAAATGAACGCTGGCGGCCATTGGTGGGCCGCTAACTGTCATTGGTGGGCCGCTAACGCAGCCCAGGTGCGTGTCGCTAGCGTAGTTGTCGTGTGGATTCCAGGATTGCATAAAAGTAATAAGAATGAACGGAGATCGCGACGCTAGCGGCCATTGGTGGGCCGCTAACGGTCATTGGTGGGCCGCTAACGAAAAATGAACGCCATTGGTGGGCCGCTAACGAAAAATGACCCACTTTGGCTGCCCGCTAACGAAAAATGAACGCTAGCGGCCATTGGTGGGCCGCTAACGGTCATTGGTGGGCCGCTAACGCAGCAAAGTGAGTGTCGCTAGAGCAGTTGGCGTGTGGACTCCAGGATTGCAAGAAAGTAATAAAAATTAACAAAGATCGCGACGTTAGCGGTCATTGGTGGGCCGCTAACGGTTATTGGTGGGCCGCTAACGCAGCCCAAGTGCGTGTCGCTAGCGCAGTTGGAGTGGGGATTCCAGGATTGCAAAAAAGTAATAAAAATGATCGGAGATCGCGACGCTAGCGGCCATTGGTGAGCCGCTAACGGTCATTGGTGGGCAGGTAACGCAGCCCGAGTGCGTGTCGCTAGCGCAGTTGGCGTGTGGATTCCAGGATTGCAAGAAAGTAATAAAAATGAACGGAGATCGCGACGCTGGCGGCCATTGGTGGGCCGCTAACGGTCATTGGTGGGCCGCTAACGAAAAATGAACGCCACGGGTGGGCCGCTAACGCAGCTCAAGTGCGTGTCGCTAGCGCAGTTGGCGTGTGGATTCCAGGATTGCATAAAAGTAATAAAAATGAACGGAGATCGCGACGCTAGCGGTCATTGGTGGGCCGCTAACGGTCATTGGTGGTTCGCTAACGCAGCCCAAGTGCGTGTCGCTAGCGCAGTTGGCGTGTGGATTCCAGGATTGCATAAAAGTAATAAAAATGAACGCTAGCGGCCATTGGTGGGCCGCTAACGGTCATTGATGGGCCGCTAACGCAGCCCAGGTGCGTGTCGCTAGCGCAGTTAGCGTGTGGATTCCAGGATTGCATAAAAGTAATAAAAATGAACGCTGGCGGCCATTGGTGGGCCGCTAACTGTCATTGGTGGGTCGCTAACGCAGCCCAGGTGCGTGTCGCTAGCGTAGTTGTCGTGTGGATTCCAGGATTGCATAAAAGTAATAAGAATGAACGGAGATCGCGACGCTAGTGGCCATTGGTGGGCCGCTAACGGTCATTGGTGGGCCGCTAACGAAAAATGAACGCCATTGGTGGGCCGCTAACGAAAAATGACCCACTTTGGCTGCCCGCTAACGAAAAATGAACGCTAGCGGCCATTGGTGGGCCGCTAACGGTCATTGGTGGGCCGCTAACGCAGCAAAGTGAGTGTCGCTAGAGCAGTTGGCGTGTGGACTCCAGGATTGCAAGAAAGTAATAAAAATTAACAAAGATCGCGACGTTAGCGGTCATTGGTGGGCCGCTAACGGTTATTGGTGGGCCGCTAACGCAGCCCAAGTGCGTGTCGCTAGCGCAGTTGGAGTGGGGATTCCAGGATTGCAAAAAAGTAATAAAAATGATCGGAGATCGCGACGCTAGCGGCCATTGGTGAGCCGCTAACGGTCATTGGTGGGCAGGTAACGCAGCCCGAGTGCGTGTCGCTAGCGCAGTTGGCGTGTGGATTCCAGGATTGCAAGAAAGTAATAAAAATGAACGGAGATCGCGACGCTGGCGGCCATTGGTGGGCCGCTAACGGTCATTGGTGGGCCGCTAACGCAGCTCAAGTGCGTGTCGCTAGCGCAGTTGGCGTGTGGATTCCAGGATTGCATAAAAGTAAAGAAAATGAACGGAGATCGCGACGCTAGCGGCCATTGGTGGGCCGCTAACGGTCATTGGTGAGCCGCTAACGCAGCCAAAGTGCGTATCGCTAGCGCAGTTGGCGAGTGGATTCCAGGATTGCAAGAAAGTAATAAAAATGAACGGAGATCGCGACGCTAGCGGCCATTGGTGGGCCGCTAACGGTCATTGGTGGGCCGCTAACGCAGCTCAAGTGCGTGTCGCTAGCGCAATTGGCGTGTGGATTCCAGGATTGCATAAAAATAATGAAAATGAACGGAGATCGCGACGCTAGCGGCCATTGGTGGGCCGCTAACGGTCATTGGTGAGCCGCTAACACAGCCAAAGTGCGTGTCGCTAGCGCAGTTGGCGTGTGGATTCCAGGATTGCAAGAAAGTAATAAAAATGAACGGAGATCGTGACGCTAGCGGCCATTGGTAGGCCGCTAACGGTCCATGATGGGCCGCTAACGCAGCCCAAGTGCGTGTCGCTATCGCAGTTGGCGTGTGGATTCCAGGATTGCATAAAAGTAATAAAAATGAACGGAGATCGCGACGTTAGCGGCCATTGGTGGGCCGCTAACGGTTATTGTTGGGCCGCTAACGCAGCCCAAGTGCGTGTCGCTAGCGCAGTTGGCGTGTGGATTCCAGGATTGCAAGAAAGTAATAAAAATGAACGGAGATCGCGACGCTAGCGGCCATTGGTGGGCCGCTAACGGTCATTGGTGAGCCGCTAACGCAGCAAAGTGAGTGTCGCTAGCGCAGTTGGCGTGTGGATTCCAGGATTGCAAGAAAGTAATAAAAATGAACGGAGATCGCGACGCTAGCGGCCATTGGTGGGCCGCTAACGGTCATTGATGGGCCGCTAACGCAGCCCAAGTGCGTGTCGCTAGCGCAGTTGGCGTGTGGATTCCAGGATTGCATAAAAGTATTAAAAATGAACGGAGATCGCGACGCTAGCGGCCATTTGTGGTCCGCTAGCGGTCATTGGTGGGCCGCTAACGGTCATTGGTGGTTCGCTAACGCAGCCTAAGTTCGTGTCGCTAGCGCAGTTGGCGTGTGGATTCCAGGATTGCATAAAAGTAATAAAAA